>JAWPHD010024810.1:0-18166 GCA_037043455.1 Cyrtodaria siliqua | reverse complement strand
ATGTTCTCTCTAATGATGGCACAATTATTTGATTTCAAATATATGTATCAAAACTGACTTCATGGATTGCCATTTATTGTCGTGTATATACTGTTTTGGCTGTGCTTGAGCACCGTCAGAGGTATAATGGGTTTTTTCAATGGAATGCTAGGAATGTGAAAAAACCTAACAGCACAATGCAACACTATGCAACACTACGCTAAAAGAAGTAGTCTCTCATGCATGCCTTTAATAATTCGATATTATGTGATCACTGACAGAAAATGATGATGTGTGTTCGCTTACTGTGTAATTAACAAATATTGTCCTTGTGTGTTCGCTTACTGTGTAATTAACAAACATTCTCCTAAGTAAATCCTTAGATAGTTTATGTATTAATACGCATGCAAGAGCGCTTCGCATTTTGACAGACGATCAGTCGGTGTTTGTAAACAAAAGGCCTCATTCATTTGATGCCCTAAATTAGAAACAATGTTCAGAATAAAGGCAATTTATTATTTATTTAGGTCATACATACCTATTTTTAATAGTTCGGCGATGGCGTGGTTGTACATATGCATATTCACGAATAAAAGAACAAAAGGTTAAATGCCTGTGGTTTGTTGTGAATAGCTGATGGCTATTTAGACATGTCGGCCTCTGCGGTCATCCTTCTCCCACTTCTGCATTTGTAAAAATAACTAAGGCCAAATACAAAACTATGTTGTATATCAGGTAACATCATTGAAACACACACACACACACACACACACACACACACACACACACACAACAAAAACGGTGAGTAGGTAGTGACATTAGTTTATGATTGCATATGCTGTACAAAACAGGAATCTCAAGTGCTTATTCAAAGTTGGCATAAACAGTTCACGGTATAGATTTAAGAGAAATAATAGTAACATTTTAGATGTACACGATCACACTGTATTGAATGACGTGTCTCGTCAAACAAATACAGATCGCGAATGTTAGACGACTGTAGGTAACTTGTAGTCTAGATCGTCAAGACAAGCGTCTAGAACAGTTCTCCTAAACAAAGTTTGACTTTTGCCGAGAGTCTGGTATCATTTCTGATTGGCTGAGACAGAAACACTTGCTATCCAAGATATAAAGAAAGGCAGAAAAATAATACATGTATAAGTACACAAAGATGGTCACTTCATCACCAATCTGGAAGGTTAGAAATACTTTAATAAAACAATAATAATTACGGTCACGTGCTTCCGGTTTCAAATTTATTTCTGCATAAACGGCCATGACGTATTTACTATCAAGCGTCGAAGATGATCACGACTAGGAAACATATTGTTTGCTTCCCCAACATCATGACATGATTCTGAAGAATGACGGGATTGGCCGACTGTGTACGATTGGTAACTTATTGTTTACTTCCTTGATGGACATGATTCTGAAGAATGACGGGATTGGCCGACTGTTGGCCGACTGTGTAAGATTGGTAACTTATTGTTTACTTCCCTGATGGACATGATTCTGAAGAATGACTGGATTGGCCGACTGTGTACGATTGGTAACTTCATCATAATTGTTTATCATGAAGAAACAAAAAGAGGGGAGGTGGGGGTAGTGGGATGGGGTGGGAGGGGGTGGAGCGTCTATTTATTTTGATAGCCTCTAACCTATACACAGTGTACACTTCAATGTGTATATATATCTAAATTATGCAACTCTCAACTTAGTTATAATTGAAACATTATTGACACGCATAAGTAGGCAATTATAGCACATGCTTAAGTGATTAAGATAAGAAAAGCACTTTAACATGATTCACTTCACTTTAATCCTCGTACTACGTTGTTGTTTCGTGTTGATAGCTTGCATACTAAAACAAACTATACGCTATCTAATGCACAGGCTGGAGTAGTGCTGACATTGTCTTCGTTTTACTGCGAAGAAGTCAATGTTGCATCATAAATGTGTTTATTGCGACAAAAAGTGTCGGTGTGTGGGGTGTGTGTGTGGGGGTGGGGTGGGGGGGGGGGGGGGGGGGGACAAAAGATGCATTCGCCGGCTGTTCGTTTAATATTACATTGTTTTATTTCAGTTTTTCTCATTCCTTATTATCGATTTTTTCTGAAAGAAAGGTTTTGTTATGGAAACATGTTAAAGGGGAACCAGATCAGAGAAATATCTTATTGACCATAATCTGTCAAAGGGGAAACAATCAGATAACAACTACAAAAATACACAGATTGTCATCTCATTGCCATTTACATGTCACAGAACCCGGACCAGGTAGTAATTAACTGTAGAAACTTCTTCTTAGGGAAAATAGGTCATGACATATGTACGTTATTCAACGATAGAACATTTGTTACACTTTATTCAAACAGTGCTAGAAAATGAACAAATACGCAATGTTACCATGTTCACTACTGTTGGGTATAACTCCTTGTTTTAACAAACTAACACAATACGGTCCATCGGACACCTCGATTTGGACCGCGTTTATCCAACCTGATATTCTTCAGGGCAAAGTAGCCGAGTGGTTAGAGCCTTTGATTTAACATCATTTGCCCCTCGCCGCTGTGGGTTTGAGCCTTTATTATGGACCAGGAATATAATATGTACGCGAGGAGGCTATCCAGCTACTTAGGTGTCCGCCTGTGCACGAAAATTGCCCCAATGTGCACCTGGGACCTTCTTCCACCAGTGGAATCTAGGAAATCGCCATATGACCTTAGCTGTTGGTGCGACTATATTACTTTAGTACTGAAAAAAAAAGACATATCTTAAGGCTAAACCCCACCTCCATAACCCCCTCCCATCTGCCTCCTAAAACAAAACACAACAACAACAAAACTGTCAAAAGGTCGCGTACTGAACGTTTTTATTTTTTTATGTTGATTTTAAGGTATTGTGACACTCTAGTATATAAACCACGTGACAATGATAATATATATACAAACAGATAATCATAATAGAGATGGTAACAAAAAAACATCTATATTTAGGCGTAATCGGACGACCATAAAAGGCAAAGGTTCAGTTTTATCACGTCCTTTTACAATAAGTCTGTGTTTTTTTGTGATCCAATAAAAAGGAAGAAGATAGCAACTAAATCTACATACAAACAAGTGCGTAATATATTGTGATAATATTTTATTTTATTTTTATTTGACTTCCCTGTTCTGCACCATAAGGATGTGCATCGACGAGGATGTACATCCGTCCAATATAGTAAAGTACACTCACAGCTGCACAGCTTGTATTGAACACTTTTGTTTGTTTGTTTTACGCTATTTGTTAGCACATTTTAGGCCGAATGACGATCGATTTATTTTATGGTAGAGGCAGACTAACCCTTTTCTCTAGGTAGAAAACAGTACCGAATACATCCTGCCGTCCGTAAGAATTGTTAATTTCTCACTTGTCCATACACTACGCAAATAGGCAAATACAAGTTCTTCCTTATAGTGGGTGGCGGCCCTGGGCTGGCCTCTTTCATACTTTCATTAAAGGAAAGTGTTCCTCTATCCACTTTACGAAGCCGGAAACACCACTAAGGAAGAGTGACCAAACAAATATGGACTTGTAATTACATATCGAAGCATGTGACTTTGACATGAGCGCATGTTTATGGAGAAATTATTGAGTGTATGTGTGATCTTACTCCTCATATAACCTTGAACATAGTCGATTTGTTTGTTTGTTTGTATGGTATTTTACGTCATAGTCAACACTTACAAGGTTATGTATGACGGTCGATTTTTTTGTGGTGGAGGCAGACCACCCACTTTTCCTTTGTAGAACCAATACTGTACATCTACCGCAATCCGTAAGAATCGACACTTCCTCACATACAAGTCGAGCTCACAGTGGGATTCGATCCCGCAGCGGTGAGAGGCGAAGGTTTACATCATCGTTAACCATTTGGCCACGGCGACGCTTGAACATAGTCGAAAGGGTAAAGCAAGCCTTAAAGCATACTGGGGATCCACATCCAACTAGAAACGATACTTTTGGCCATAGTCGAAAGGGAGCTGTCATACACATACTTTGAATCCGCACCTGTATAGCACTTTTCTAAGTGTGGATTTCAGCGGATAAATTTGTAAAACAAATGAGCAAAGCTTCCTGTTCCCACGAAAATTGTGAACTTTATGACCTTTATACACATCTTTAACAACACGAGGAAGAACAACATAATTTGCTTTGGACTATTCTTGTAATTAATATTAATGATCGAACAAATGCGAACTAATAACGTGACGCCCCGAGTTTTAAAAATATCAAGATTGCCGTGTGTCCCTTTAACTCCGCGTATGCACGTTGTTTAATCTATCTGACATTTTGCACAGTCTACTGACTGACAGGTTTGCGGGAGTGTCAATTTTGATATAAATAAACAAGAGGCCCAAAAGGACCTGTAGACGCTCTACTGGCTAAAGATGTCATATTTAGCCTTTTCCTATATAAACTTTGGGTCGCCATGGCGGCCATTCTGATTATTGCAAGAAAACAAAAAACACAAACTTAATAGACGCCAACCATTGTGATAAAGTTTCAACAAAATCCTTAAAAAGGAATCAGAGTAGATTTCATATTTAACCTCTTCCTATATAACTCTATGTAAACCTTGGGTCACCATGGCAACCATTTTGATTATTCGATGATAACGAAAAAGACAAATTTGATAGAGGCCAACCCAAGGAACATGTATATGCTATTTCACTGGAATGGATTAAGTGGTTTCGGAGATGTCGTTTGAAATTTCCTTAAATTTGACTTAGTTTTAGCCAGGGTGGCCATCTTGGACAACTGGCGGCTGCGAAAAACATAAATCTGAGGCGCACTTTCCCAAAGATCATTGTGATAAAGTTTCAACAAAATCCTTCAAGAGGTTTCAGAGAAGATGTCAATTTTAGCCTTTTCCTATATAACTCATGTAAACTTGGGTCGTCGTGGCGGCCATTTTGATTTTTTGACGATAATAAAAAACACAAATTTGATAGAGGCCAACCAAAGGAACATGTATAGGATATTTCACTGGAATGGATCAATGGTTTCGGAGGAGATGTCGTTTGAAATCTCTTTTAATTTGACCTAATTTTAGCCATGGTAGCCAATTTGGATGACGGCCGCGAAGATACATATAATAGTAACGTAATACATTAATAAAGCGTTGTTAAAGGGTTACCCAAATAAGTATACAAAGCAGAATATGCAGAATTTACATATGATCCTTCAACTACATTTAGTAATAGTAATAATTAAACGTACCACGTTTACTTAGACATATCAACACATTGTATCAATTGCAGAGTAACATCTATGTAATAGTAATATATTCCGGGCTTCCATGGAACCAAAATTGTGATGGGCCATAAAATGTGTAATAAACTCAGATGAAGGTTTACATGTAAATTGTTGTATATCTCTATAGAATTTAAACCATTTGCGTTAGCTAAACCAAACTTATATCATTATCTAGATGGGTGCATACTTAATTTAGGTGCAAATGAATCACGGGCTTCCTACGAGCTTAACATAGCCTAAGAAATGTTCAATGATTTTGGTTTAAGTAAACATTCAATCTTTGTTCCTGACCATTAATTTACACTTCTTCTTCTTATTATTTCATTCATACCGGGGTATACCCGCACCCCACCCACACAACCCGAAACCCGGTTATTTATTTATTTTCATATTTCTGCATTCTTTTGTTTATTGATTCTTACACCTATAACTATGGTGTATAATGCCCATCTAAGTTCCAACTCCCCACCCATCCATCATCAAGAGGGTTGTGGTCGGGGGACGGTAAGGTGCACTATAGACATCCAATTATATATACTGAACATATATGTTTGCGTTTCTTATTCATAGTTCAAACCATATTGGGTTGTGGGCTCGCCTCGCATGTGGGGGGGACCAATCCTCATCTAAAAAAATTCTGGGGCAGGAGAGGATGGGGAGTGTGGGTGAGGGGCGAGAGTGAGGCAAATGTAAGTATTTCTTCGTTGTTAGTTTATTTATTATTACATCATAACTATGGTCTATGGTGCCTGATGTTGAATAGGGTGGGTGGGGAAGAGGATGTCAGGGTACACTATCAAATAAATGTTGTATTTATTTTTCTTAACAGATAACATCAATCCTTATCCAGTTATTTAAAAAAGAGTAAATATGTCTTTCTTGTTAGTCTTACACCGTGATTATGGTGTATACTGCCTACCTCAATCCCCACGATAAAGTCCATATTTTCAATTCGTTCCCCAAGGTCACAGATTACTGTTCCTATTTAGCACATTTCAAAATGGCCGCCACTCAAATGCTTAAAGACAGCAATATATTCTTAATTATGGCTTATCCCAAGGAATGGCTTATCCCTAGGAACATTCGCACAGAACTATTTTATTTTATTTTGGCTTCGATTTAGGCTCCTCTATAATATATTTAATGTCCCCCGACCACATGTTAAATATGTTCGGCACATTGCAAAATGTGGCTTACCCGAATTTACATAGAAATGTTTTATTTTACTTTTGATTTAGGTTTAAGCTCTTCTTTAATATAATAAATGCCCACCATAATCTCACCCCACTCCTCTGTTATTATTTTAGCACATTTCAAAATGGCCGAAATCCAAATGCTTAAAGATAGAATATGTAATAGATAGAGTCTGGTCTCGGCGAGTTGGTTTATTTAAACACCGAGATGGATGTAGCCCATCGAGGTGTTTAAATAACCAACGAGCTGAGACATACTCTATCTTTTTTGTAGCATGGTGTACTTAGTAACATCGTGACGTCAGAGCGACGTCCGTACTCTAAATTCCTCTATCTAGTAGTTGTAGGACGGTATAGCCACTCCCATAGGTTACCCTTAATTAAACAATTTAATGCTTTGCATTCATTAACGGAAATGTCACCATGAAACAATTCCGTGTAAATGTTCTTCATGTTAAGCCATAATTAAGAATGTGTAGCATGGTCGGTGACATTTCCTTTGATGAAAGCATCATCATCATGTATTGTTTTAGGTGCTGCTTGAGTGATGGCAGAAAACAATGGTCGTTGCTCCAGCAAAACATGGAGTTTTTACAACATAAGTTGAAGCAACTCTACAGTTCTGCAGATGAGAAGGTTCCAGGCAAATTCTGCATTTTTTTTAATTATATAGCCGAAATTCCCGAGTTGCGTTTCTTTTTCACTGTAGTAGATTTACTTTTATTGGCAAATATCGGTCTGGGTGGAATAAAATAAAGCGCCAACTGTATTCGCCCGCTTTTCACGCACATAAAAGTCAACGTTTGTTTGACGTTATGTTGTAGGGATGGAGTTGGGGTAAGGGTCTCATAACAATCTAATAACAATAACATAACAGGATAACAGCAAAATGAATTTGATGATGATAAATAATAGATAACAATGAATTAACAATACATAAAACAGTTCACAGTAAATAAAATCAAATAGCAATCCTAAATTTTACATTTTACGATAGGTGGTGGAAGGGGAGAGTTGGGGACAAGATAAATAAATAACATACAACATTAATTTAACCAAAAGATAACAATCAATATTATTTCAAAATAACAAAAGTATAAATTTCGCCAATTACAGCATAACACAACAGTTTAGTTACACAGTCTTGTTACCATCACGTGCTGCTTCTCATAAGTCAAAAGACATTTTAAAGTTTTAAACGTTTAATTAACATGCAAATATGTCTATTGTACATACAATCTCTCAAAGTCTAGCCAACATCTCACCAACATAAGTGGCAAGTTCAACCATCGAATCTTTCCAGGCCTTTATGCTGTTTCCCCTGGCTGAATCCGTGTAGCATAGAGTAGCGAAGAAAGCAAAAGCAGGCCGGTTGACCAAGGCTAGAGTAAAGTTTCTTTAAAAAGGTTGACACCTTAAAACGAGGTCATACCAAAAAACAGGTATGATCCATGATTGGTCAAAGTCAGTTTTTAAATCCTGAAAGTGAAGGTTACGTTTATTGTTTGTCTCAGTTGTGTTTTTTATGCCCTTACTGGATATTGTCTTGTTACTCTGTCTTCTGACAAGTCATTGAGTACACGCTTGGCTGCTTTCTATGCCTAGAAAACTCATGTAGCTTTATTCGCAACATACGAGTCATGCAAACGTGGACTTTTATTTGTTTGAACAATTGCGAATACAGTCGGCTAATCGCTAGTGGGTACTTTAATCTCAATAATTTGCCAAGACCGATATTTGCAAATAAGACTTCACGCGCAAAAAACGTAAACAAACTGTGTTTTGAGCAGATTTCAGGATGGCGGTCAAAATGACACCAGAGATGTAAATTGTATTCAGCTGACATTGTACAAAGATGACACACATAAAACAAATACATCTATTCGTTTGTTACACAGTGGATTTTAAGTTTTTACGTGTTTTGTCTATTCTGTTTTATTAAAAACACAATTTGAGGGCTGGCGTGGCGCAGTCGGTAGCGCGGCGGATTTGTAACCGGAGGCCCCGGGTTCAATCCTCCGTGGTGCCACTGAGTTTCGTCGGTGTGTTCTTGGGCAAGACACCTTTCCTTAGCCTCGTCCGTCGGATGGGGACGTAAACCGGGCGGTCCCGTGTATCGGTCTATCAACCGAGCACGTTAAAGAACCATAGGAATCTATTCGATAATAAGAGTAGGGCAGGTTCCCGGATTCCTATGTATCCTTCCCCTCTCTCTGGGGCGGCTCTAAATAACCTGTACTGTGTTGATGAGCCGTTAAACAACATTCAATTCAATTTCTAGGCATTTACAAACCGCCGACTGTTTCGAAAATTTAAGTGAAATTTTAGCTTTTAATCAAATTGATAATTACTATTTGTTCTTATAGCGAGAAAAAATACGAAAGCAATAGCGTCAAGAAAAAAGTCTTCCTCTACAAGCCTGCAATATATCATTAACATTTGGAAAAACTTACCTTTTTCTACCCAAAAAAATGTTTCATGACCGTCCATACAATTTTACGCGGAAAATAATGAGATTTGTTTCAATCGGATGATTTCAACAAAACACTTTTAAAATCACTTTTTTATTATTAAAATTCATGAAGAATTTCCTTATAAAATAACCATTATTTTCATATTGTTCTTTTTAAAAAATGTGCCGTCTATGTTCTGCTACTGTACAAATTATCTCCGACAAAAAAGCAGTGAAATAGGGAAATGTCGGCTGTTTATCGATCGACTTCAGTTATTTTTATTTTGTAATTCAATTTTTATGGAGATTTTAACAGCGAGAAAAAAGACAAGAACATGAACATGAGTTTACTCCTTCCTCTAGCAGTATTTACATTTTCAAGAAAATTTGAAAAAAGTACTGTTTGCTACCCCAAAAAAAACACGTTTGGTCACCAGTTTACGCAAGCGTTTCGAACGTTGTTTTGTGTAGTGCTGTTACACGGCATATGAGTAAACAGAGGTCAGCTCACTGGTCTGCGTGATACATTTTGAAATAAGCTTATAAAAATGTCAACCAGCAGCTAAATGTTTATCTAAATAAATCGGTCATATGATAGATCTTTTAAATTCTAATTTTATTAAAAACATTGCAACAATCACAATACCGTGTTTTCCCGAAGTCCACAGTCCAACACCACAAGTTACAAGAAATGTGACGTCATATGGGTTTTTAAAAGTTTCACAGGGTGAAAATATGTACGCGGAAATTTTTTGTCTTCTCAATTCTCAAGGATGCCCTGTGCTTATATGTGTTTGTTTGTTTTTGGTCGGGGAGCCCTTTAAAAAAGGAACACCATAGGCTATTATCCCTCCGACCGCGCCCACCCCCACCACTCCCGCCTTCCCCACCCGAAAAAATGGATTATAGACTCAAACAATATGAACTATGGTTTACTGATAATAATTTGGAACACCAACCTCAGATGGAGATAAATATTCCCATCAGACATGCCATCACCCTGGGTCGAGCCCAGCTCTTAGGTGCAACACATTATACACTGTATTATCGAGGCCTCTGACTCATATCATCACTGTGATTTAAAAAACAACATCTAGCCTACCATCTACCATGAAACTCTGCCCTGAATGCCTGAATGTCTAATCACACAAAAGTGAGTCTTAGAATGATCGCAGTGAAATAAAACATGTGTTAAAACAATCGTGCCACAGCCGAGACTCAGTCTCGGATCCAGTGACAGCACTCACAATTGACAGAATACTCCTGTCTCCAAGAAAGCGGGCATGGCATATAGTGTTACCCTTGTCTGGTCGTTTGATTTCTCATTTAGTAAATCATACAACTTTCAAATGGCATGGAAAAACATGTTTGGGGCATCCGTGTCCAATGGACATGTTTTCCAGTTATAGGTTGTCGGTTGGTTAAATGATGTTTACTTTTGTGTGTGTGTGTGTGTGTTTTGCTGTGTGACCTGTGTGTGTGTGTGTCCTGAGTAGAACCAGTACTGTATACCTCCTACCATCCGTAAGCATCGGCAACTTCTCACTTGTAAACATGTGGGATTACAATTATAGTAGAGTGTCACCTTATAGGAAGGGGTCCGTTAGGTTACCAGTTGTACATTTCTGCGAACACATACGTGTCAAGTCTCACGCATTGGCCATTGAGCGTCAGACACGCATTTTTGTGTTAAATCACGCTCACACGCATACGTTCTATGTTCTCACACGTTCAGAATAGCTGCCTAAATGTTTCTGTTGCCGCCTTTTTATAAAATGTAGTTCACCCATTCAATTTTTCCACCCAATATGCTCAATTTCCATTTTTCTTTGAGATCAGAACGAAAGATAAAATCTTATAGAGTTCTTATCCACTGGTTGAATATGGTAAGGATAAGATAGCGGTACATTTGAAATATAAATATGCTTGTATCAATCGATAGAAATAATGCTAATACTAAAAGGAGAAAAAAAAATGTAGCAACAATTTAAGGAATAAGAAGTTAATCGATTTACATTAGAGAATGCAGAAACGAAAATAACGAAAATAATATGCGTTGAAACGTATGTTTAAATGTGTGTTAAAAATAAGAGAAATAATTATTTGTGACAAATAAATTCTATGAAATTGTACCACGGACCATCTCGGACTTCCTGCGCCCCGCCAACCTTGACCCCACAACCCAAGGAACAATCGCCCATTGGAACCCCATATCACTCTTTACATCCACTGGTAGACCGTGAGCCATATACTTTTTTGTTACCATCTCAAGGGACAAATTTTTACTAGTACCATGTTATTGAGTACCTTGTAGAGAAATAAAAAATCCATGATAGCAGTGCGAACAGGGTAGCTGATTCTTGTTATTAGAGTTATCTCCCCCTTTTAAGCAAAACTCTTGTTTAATTAAAAAATCGTTTTCGCTGAAACTAGAAGAGCTACAGGTCTAATATTTTGCATGTATTATACATTTAGGGTCCTCTACCAAGTATTTATAAAATGGTGACCCAAGGGTCAAATATGGCCCAGCCCCGGGGGTAACATTTTTTCATACAGTTATATAGGACATCTTTAAACATAAATAATTTTCTCTAAAACTGTAAGAGCTAGAGGTCCTATATTATGCATGAAGCATAAGCTTATGGTCCACTAGCAAGTTTGTTAAAATGTTCACCCTGGGGTCATATCTGGCTCCGGCCCAGAGGTCATATATTTACATAGAGTCATATAGAAACATCTTTAAAATCTCTTTTTTTAAAAAAACAAGATCCAGAGGTCTGCTATTTTGCATATTGTACAAGCTTATGATTCTCTACCACTTTTGTTCAAATCGTGCCTCTGTGTCCAACTATGGCCCGGTTCTGGGGTTATCGAATTGAATTGAACTGGGTTTTAAGGCGCACCAACACATGGAAGGTTATATGGCGCCTAACAGGCATGAACATGCCAGGCTCATCCTGAACTGTAGAGTTGCTACAAATTCTATTGTAGACACTCCATTTACGCTGTAGCGACGTTTATTGTTTTCTGCCACTGCTCTTAGTGATGTGAGTGGGATGGCACCTGAAACAGTGCAGGGGTCATGATGAAGACCTTTAATGAGCATGAACAAAAAATGACAAAATGAATATGAAAGGGGTGGGTGGGGGGTCCTACCCCTCTGCATGTGACGGTGTGTTTGCAGTGGTTGTATTCTACCCTGGCAACCATACGGCGGGGGGAGGGGTTCTGGGGTTAAAGTTTTACAAAGAGTTATATAGGAAAGTCCATAAAAATATTCATTTCTGATACTACAAGAGCTAGAGGTCTAATACGATGCATGTAGCATAAGAGTATCGATCTCCACCAATTTATTTTGTTCAAATGGTGATCTTATGGTCAAATTTCGCCCGGTCCCGGGGCACATATTTACATAAGAGTTATGCAGGAACGTCTATAAACATCTTCTCTGAAACTACAAGACCTAGAGGTGTAATAAGCTATATGTAGCTTAATATTATTGTCCTGTACCAAATAATTTAAATGGTGTCCCTCTTGAATCAAGCCTGGAATCAATTTTGTCCCTGTCCCGGGGGTCGCGCTATAACATTGAATTATATAGGAAAACATATTCAAACAGCTTCTGATACTTCAAAATCTAAATAATAGTTCGTATGTACCATACGCTTATGATCCTCTACCTAGTTTGTTCAAATGGCGACAATGGGGTCAAATATGGCCACTACGGGGGTCACAGTTTTACAGATTAATATAAAGAAATTGTTGTTGTTTCTTAAAACATGAGAGCACTTTGAGACAAGACGAGTGGGTCTCTTGTTTATGGCTTGAAGTTGTACACTTTTCATAAAATCACTTCAAAAGTTTTAAGCGAACTGAAATATATAGAGAATGTGACTTTTGATAAGGTATTCCATTATGAAGACTTAACCATGTTTACAAATCGCATATTGAATAAAACCACGAACTAAAATCACAAAGTATACCACTGCATTTTCGACAAATTGCACAAAAAAAAACAGAAATAAAAATAAAAGGCATTTTACGGTTTAACTGTTGATATTTAGGTGTTTGTTATACAAATTTTAAAATAACCGCCAAATTACGACAAAATTACACTACAAAAACAGTTTATCAAAACTCTGTCCAGGTGTTCATCTCATATAATAATGCATATGTGTCGCTTAAAAGTATATGTTTATTCATGGGTTTTTGTAATATCCGTAATTGAATAAGTGTAAAATGAATTATCCATTTTTTTTGACTGGCTGGTTAAAGCTTTTTATATTGTATCTATAGAGTTTTGATTCTCAAACGATGTAAGTTATGTATATACCTTATGGTCAGTAGGTTTAGAAACGATGTACATATGTTGTAAAATGTGGCTGTTGTTGGCGGGATAGCTACTTTAACTGCAGTAGCACCTGTATGTCGGATATAGCTTATACAGTCTAACATACACACATCAGTAAACTAACCGTGATCACTAAATGTAATCTATCTCGATGCACTGGGTACCGATTCTTATCTGGAAGCGTTTATATATTTTTTATATCTTATATGTATGTTATTTTGTCACATTAAGTTATATTATTTAAATCAGATATTATGAACTGAGTGTTCTTAATTGTCCTGTTCTATCTCAAGGCATTAATTGCCAAGTTTATCAAAACAGCAATGAGCTGGGCATATACAAGGCTTGCAGGCATATTGCAACTCGACATACATGAATGTAGATAAGAGAGACCGTTGTGAACCCAGCTTCTTGGATATAACCTTTATGAAGGATTAACATTTTAGTTGTATGTATTTTAATGCAGTCATCCTGCTTGAGCGCATATAGCCTGTTGATGCAGTGGATAGCACGGGGGACTTTGAATTTTGTCGGTGTGTTCATGGGCAAGACACTTTTACACCCGTCCGTCGGATGTGGACGTAAACCAGGCGATCCCGTATATCGCCCATCACGTTAAAGAAACATAGGTGTCTATTCGTCAGTAGGGCAGGTTCTTAAATGCATATATATCCAATCCCCCCCCACCCACCCACCCACCCACACACACACTCCCTCTCTCTCTCTTCATTGGCAATACATATTTTTTAGGTAATAATCATTCCACTTGCACGCGCAAAAATAAGGTTGATGCTTACTATCCTAGGTTAATTCCATACTCTAAATCAAATACGGAGAACATCACAACCTATGTTTAGATAAATATCCTAAGCAGGTGATATTGTAACAACTGCACCAATACTTACAAATAGTTGCCATGGTAAGTAGTTAGCACAGTGATCTGGGTATTACCCTAAAATATTTCTTCGTCGACGCCGTGTGGTTCCCGGGCAAGAATATGACCACTGCATATCCAGGCATAGGGGTAAAATTTCCCCGAATTCATGTTAATTTTGTCATTTTTGTTCATTAGTTTCATCATGAAACCTTTATTGTTTCAGGTGCTATTTCAGTGGTGGCAGTGATCGAGGATCCTGCGAAAAATGAAGTGTTTACTAGAGAATTTGCAGCAACTCTGCAGTTCTGCAGGTAAGAAGGTTCTAGGCACATTCTGCAATTTTTTATCTATATGTTAATGAAGAGTGAGCCGGGTCGAATGTTCATTCCTGTTGGCGCCATATAACATGTTTGTGTTGGTGCGCCGTAAAACCCCAATTCAAATCAATTCATCTTCGTCGATTCTTTTTTCAGTAACACAAAAATGGTTCGTGCAAATGCATATACTACTATTTTTACATTTCGTATGCAGAATTCTTCATTGTGTTGTATATGGGTGGGGTAATTCAGGTATAAAAATCCTTAAAATATGCATAAATTTTAATTAAAAAGTATTAAAATAGACAACTTTTAAGATTTTGCGTTGCAATATGCAATGTTTAATCAGTGAAGTAATAAGATTACTTCACTGGTTTAATTCATGTATTTATGTGTAATACATAATCCAAATGTGTAATCATAATAAGTATTGCCATGACGTATACACCTAAAAAAAGAATTTGGTTAAAAAAACAAACACGTTAAACCGCACAATTCCTTTTTATATAGAATCCTTTGGACTATGTGTCGTCTGTGCAATATATGTATATATCAGAACATGTTAATACTATTTATGTTGCAGTTACTTTGAGGAAGGCTTATACTTCCAGTTTGGCATGCATCTCAACTTATCAGGCTTACTGAACACATATGTGCAATGCCATGGACATTGCTTAGTACTTAATTTCATCAATATATCATAACAATCCCTTATTCATATTATAATATTATTTAAATCATGTAGAAAGGTTGTAAATTACTGATTCTTACAAGTTTACACATATATTGTAAAAATTATTAACTAAACTAAATGCATAAACATGTGTCAATAGTGGGTGGGGTAAATTGACTTCTAATTTGAAGCAAAATAGAGATTTTAAACAGAATTCAGTGCTAAAAAAGAGCTTATTTACGCTTTATGTAACTCAATGAATTGTAAACTTAAGTGCATCTTTAAAAAGTACATCAATAATTATTCACACAAGCATGACATTCAAAAATGAACATCAAAAACTTATATGAAAGCGCTACAATGATAACCTATTAATGTTCGATTTTTTTTTTATATAAGCTACCTGTTCCAGATTGCTATCATGGAAAAATGTAATCTATATACATTGCTCTTTTCAAAAAGTGACGGTAGAATTTGTCCCTTGAGTTGGTAACAATATCGAAAATTTTGGGTCCTGGCTCAAGGCCTAGACCGTGAGCCATATACTTTTTTGTTACCATCTCAAGGGACAAATTTTTACTAGTACCATGTTATTGAGTACCTTGTAGAGAAATAAAAAATCCATGATAGCAGTGCGAACAGGGTAGCTGATTCTTGTTATTAGAGTTATCTCCCCCTTTTAAGCAAAACTCTTGTTTAATTAAAAAATCGTTTTCGCTGAAACTAGAAGAGCTACAGGTCTAATATTTTGCATGTATTATACATTTAGGGTCCTCTACCAAGTATTTATAAAATGGTGACCCAAGGGTCAAATATGGCCCAGCCCCGGGGGTAACATTTTTTCATACAGTTATATAGGACATCTTTAAACATAAATAATTTTCTCTAAAACTGTAAGAGCTAGAGGTCCTATATTATGCATGAAGCATAAGCTTATGGTCCACTAGCAAGTTTGTTAAAATGTTCACCCTGGGGTCATATCTGGCTCCGGCCCAGAGGTCATATATTTACATAGAGTCATATAGAAACATCTTTAAAATCTCTTTTTTTAAAAAAACAAGATCCAGAGGTCTGCTATTTTGCATATTGTACAAGCTTATGATTCTCTACCACTTTTGTTCAAATCGTGCCTCTGTGTCCAACTATGGCCCGGTTCTGGGGTTATCGAATTGAATTGAACTGGGTTTTAAGGCGCACCAACACATGGAAGGTTATATGGCGCCTAACAGGCATGAACATGCCAGGCTCATCCTGAACTGTAGAGTTGCTACAAATTCTATTGTAGACACTCCATTTACGCTGTAGCGACGTTTATTGTTTTCTGCCACTGCTCTTAGTGATGTGAGTGGGATGGCACCTGAAACAGTGCAGGGGTCATGATGAAGACCTTTAATGAGCATGAACAAAAAATGACAAAATGAATATGAAAGGGGTGGGTGGGGGGTCCTACCCCTCTGCATGTGACGGTGTGTTTGCAGTGGTTGTATTCTACCCTGGCAACCATACGGCGGGGGGAGGGGTTCTGGGGTTAAAGTTTTACAAAGAGTTATATAGGAAAGTCCATAAAAATATTCATTTCTGATACTACAAGAGCTAGAGGTCTAATACGATGCATGTAGCATAAGAGTATCGATCTCCACCAATTTATTTTGTTCAAATGGTGATCTTATGGTCAAATTTCGCCCGGTCCCGGGGCACATATTTACATAAGAGTTATGCAGGAACGTCTATAAACATCTTCTCTGAAACTACAAGACCTAGAGGTGTAATAAGCTATTGTAGCTTAATATTATTGTCCTGTACCAAATAATTTAAATGGTGTCCCTCTTGAATCAAGCCTGGAATCAATTTTGTCCCTGTCCCGGGGGTCGCGCTATAACATTGAATTATATAGGAAAACATATTCAAACAGCTTCTGATACTTCAAATCTAAATAATAGTTCGTATGTACCATACGCTTATGATCCTCTACCTAGTTTGTTCAAATGGCGACAATGGGGTCAAAATATGGCCACTACGGGGGTCACAGTTTTACAGATTATATAAAGAAATTGTTGTTGTTTCTTAAAACATGAGAGCACTTTGAGACAAGACGAGTGGGTCTCTTGTTTATGGCTTGAAGTTGTACACTTTTCATAAAATCACTTCAAAAGTTTTAAGCGACTGAAATATATAGAGAATGTGACTTTTGATAAGGTATTCCATTATGAAGACTTACCATGTTTACAATCGCATATTGAATAAAACCACGAACTAAAATCACAAAGTATACCACCTGCATTTTCGACAAATTGCACAAAAAAAACAGAAATAAAAATAAAAGGCATTTACGGTTTAACTGTTGATATTTAGGTGTTTGTTATACAAATTTTAAAATAACCGCCAAATTACGACAAAATTACACTACAAAAACAGTTTATCAAAACTCTGTCCAGGTGTTCATCTCATATAATAATGCATATGTGTCGCTTAAAAGTATATGGTTATTCATGGGTTTTTTGTAATATCCGTAATTGAATAAGTGTAAAATGAATTATCCATTTTTTTTGACTGGCTGGTTAAAGCTTTTTATATTGTATCTATGAGTTTTGATCTCAAACGATGTAAGTTATGTATATACCTTATGGTCAGTAGGTTAGAAACGATGTACATATGTTGTAAAATGTGGCTGTTGTTGCGGGGATAGCTACTTTAACTGCAGTAGCACCTGTATGTCGGATATAGCTTATACAGTCTAACATACACACATCAGTAACCTAACCGTGATCACTAAATGTAATCTATCTCGATGCACTGGGTACCGATTCTTATCTGGAAGCGTTTATATATTTTTATATCTTATATGTATGTTATTTTGTCACATTAAGTTATATTATTTAATCAGATATTATGAACTGAGTGTTCTTAATTGTCCTGTTCTATCTCAAGGCATTAATTGCCAAGTTTATCAAAACAGCAATGAGCTGGGCATATACAAGGCTTGCAGGCATATTGCAAACTCGACATACATGAATGTAGATAAGAGA
>JAWPHD010024809.1:0-18166 GCA_037043455.1 Cyrtodaria siliqua | reverse complement strand
TGAAACTATAATGCATAAGAACTGAAAATATATTGCGTAAGAACGGAATATTTGAGTAAGAACTGCATATATGTGTGTAAGAACTGAATATATATATGCATAAGAACTGAATATATATATGCGTAAGAACAGAATATATATGCGTAAGAACTGAATAATATACTTTGCTTAAGAACTGATATATATGCGTAGAAGTGAATATATATGCGTAAGAACTGAATTTAACTATGCGTAAGAACTGAATCGTGAAGAATATATATGCATAATAACTGAATATATATGCGTAAGAGCTGAATATATGCGTAAGAACGGAATATATATGCGTAAGAACGGAATATATATGCGTAAGAAGTGAATATATATGCGTAAGAACTGAATATATATGCGTAAGAACGGAATATATATGTGTAAAGAACTGAATATTATGCGTCAGAACTGAATATATATGTTGTAAGAACTGAATATATATGCGTAAGAACGGAATATATATGTGTAGGAACTGAATATATTTGTGTAAGAACTGAATATATCATGCGTAAGAACGGAATATATATGTGTAAGAACTGAATAATATGTGTGTATTAACTGAATATGATATGCAACAGAACTGAATAATATGCGTAAGAACTGAATATATATGGTAAGAACTGAATATATGATGCGTAAGACTGAATATATATGCGTAAGAAAATATGCGTAAGACTGAATATAATATGCGTAAGAACTAATAGTATATGCGTAAGAACTGGAATATATATGCGTAAGAACGGAATTATATATGTGTAGGAACTGATATATTTGGTAAGAATGAATATATATGTGTAAGAACTGAATATAAATGCGTAATAACGGAATATATATGTGTAAGAACTGAATAATATGTGTGTATTAACTGAATATATATGCGTCAGAACTGAATATATATGTAAGAACTGAATATATATGCGTAAGAACTGAATATATATGCGTAAGAACTGATATATATGTGTAGGAACTGAATATATTTGTGTAAGAACTGGATATATATGTGTAAGAACTGAATATAAATGCGTAAGAACGGAATATATATGTGTAAGAACTGAATATATATGTGTGTATTAACTGAATATATATGATTCAGAACTGAATATATATGCGTAAGAACTGAATATATATGCGTAAGAACGGAATATATATGTGTAGGAACTGAATATATTTGTGTAAGAACTGAAATATATATGCGTAAGAACGGAATATATATGTGTATAGAACTGAATAATATGTGTGTATTAACTGAATATATATGCGTCAGAACTGAATATATATGCGTAAGAACTGAATATATATGCGTAAGAGCTGAATATATGCGTAAGAACGGAATATATATGCGTAAAAACTGAATATATATGCGTAAGAACTGTAATATATATGCGTAAGAACTGAATATATATGCGTAAGAACTGAATATATATGCGTAAGAACTGAATATATATGTGTAGGAACTGAATATATTTGTGTAAGAACTGAATATATATGTGTTAGAACGGAATACATATGCGTAAGAACGGAATATATATGTGTACGAACTGATATATATGTGTGTATTAACTGAATATATATGATTCAGAACTGAATATGTATGCGTAAGAACTGAATATATATGCGTAAGAGCTGAATATATGCGTAAGAACGGAATATATATGGGTAAAAACTGAATATATATGCGTAAGAACTGAATATATATGCGTAAGAACTAAATATATATGCGTAAGAACTGAATATATATGCGTAAAGAGCTGAATATATATGCGAAAGAACTGAATATATATGCGTAAGTACTGAATATATATGCGTAAGAGCTGAATATATATGCGTAAGAAGTGAATATATATTGCGTAAGTACTGAATATATATGCGTAAAGAACGGAATATGTATGTGTAAGAACTGATATTTGCGTCAGAACTGAATATATATGTGTAAGAACTGAATATATATGCGTAAGAACGGAATATATATGTGTAGGAACTGAATATATTTGTGTAAGAACTGTATATATGCGTAAGAACGGAATATATATGTGTAAGAACCTGAATAATATGTGTGTATTAACTGAATATATATGCGTCAGAACTGAATATATATGCGTAAGAACTGAATATATATGTGTAAGAACTGAATATATATGCGTAAGAACTGAATATATATGCGTAAGAACTGAATATATATGCGTAAGAAACTAAATATATATGCGGTAAGAACTGAATATATATGCGTAAGAACGGAATATATATGTTGTAGGAACTGAATATATTTGTGTAAGAACTGAATATATATGTGTAAGAACTGAATATATATGCGTAAGAAACGGAATATATATGTGTAAGAACTGAATAATATGGTGTGTATTAACTGAATATATATGCGTAAGAACTGAATATATATGCGTAAGAACTGAATATATATGTGTAGAACTGAATATATTTGTGTAAGAACTGGATTATATATGTGTAAGAACTGAATATAAATGCGTAAAGAACGGAATATATATGTGTAAGAACTGAATATATATGTGTGTATTAACTGAATATATTGATTCAGAACTGAATATATTATGCGTAAGAACTGAATATATATGCGTAAGAACGGATTATATATGTGTAGGAACTGAATATATTTGTGTAAGAACTGAATATATATGCGTAAGAACTGAATATATATGCGTAAGAACTAAATATATATGCGTAAGAACTGAATATATATGCGTAAGAACGGAATATATATGTTGTAGGAACTGAATATATTTGTGTAAGAACTGAATATATATGTGTAAGAACTGAATATAAATGCGTAATAACGGAATATATATGTGTAAGAACTGAATAATATGTGTGTATTAACCTGAATATATATGCGTCAGAACTGAATATATATGTAAGAACTGAATATATATGCGTAAGAAACTGAATATATATGCGTAAGAACTGAATATATATGTGTAGGAACTGAATATATTTGTGTAAGAACTGGATATATATGTGTAAGAACTGAATATAAATGCGTAAGAACGGAATATATATGTGTAAGAACTGAATATATATGTGTGTATTAACTGAATATATATGATTCAGAACTGAATATATATGCGTAAGAACTGAATATATATGCGTAAGAGCTTAATATATGCGTAAGAAAGGAATATATATGCGTAAAAACTGAATATATATGCGTAAGAACTGAAATATATATGCGTAAGAACTGAATATATATGCGTAAGAACTGAATATATATGCGTAAGAGCTGAATATATATGCGAAAGAACTGAATATATATGCGTAAGTACTGAATATATATGCGTAAGAACTGAATATATATGTGTAAGAACTGAATATATGCGTAAGAACTGAATATATATGCATAAGAACTGAATTATTATGCGTAAGAGCTGAATATATGCGTAAGAACGGAATATATATGCGTAAGAACTGAATATATATGCGTAAGAAGTGAATATGTATGCGTAAGACACTGAATATATATGCGTAAGAACGGAATATATATGTGTAAGAACTGAATATTTGCGTCAGAACTGAATATATATGTGTAAGAACTGAATATATATGCGTAAGAACGGAATATATATGTGTAGGAACTGAATATATTTGTGTAAGAACTGAATATATATGCGTAAGAACGGATAATATATGTGTAAGAACTGAATAATATGTGTGTATTAACTGAATATATTTGCGTCAGAACTGAATATATATGGGTAAGACTGAATATATGTGTAAGAACTGATTATATATGCGTAAGAACGAATATATGTTGCGTAAGAAACTGAATATATTTGCGTAAGAACTAAATATATATGCGTAAGAACTGAATATATATGCGTAAGAACGGAATATATATGTGTAGGACTGAATATATTTGTGTCAGAACTGAATATATATGTGTAAAAAATTGAATATATATGCGTAAGAACGGAATATATATGTTAAGAACTGAATAATATGTGTGTATTAACTGAACATATATGCGTCAGAACTGAATATATATGCGTCAAGAACTGAATATATATGCGTAAGAGCTGAATAATATGCGTAAGAAACTGAATATATATGCGGAAAAACTGAATATATATGCGTAAGAACTGAATATATATGTGTAAGAACTGAATATATATGTGTAGGAACTGAATATATTTGTGTAAGAACTGAATATATATGTGTAAGAATGGAATACATATGCGTAAGAACGGAATATATATGTGTAAGAAACTGAATATATATGTGTGTATTAACTGAATATATATGATTCAGAACTGAATATGTATGCGTAAGAACTGAATATATATGCGTAAGAGCTTAATATATGCGTAAGAAAGGAATATATATGCGTAATAACTGATATATATGCGTAAGAACTGAATATATATGCGTAAGAACTGAATATATATGCGTAAGAACTGAATATATATGCGTAAGAGCTGAATATATATGCGAAAGAACTGAATATATATGCGTAAAGTACTGAATATATATGCGTAAGAACTGAATATATATGTGTAAGAACTGAATATAGCGTAAGAACTGAATATATATGCATAAGAACTGAATATATATGCGTAAGAGCTGAATATCATGCGTAAGAACGGAATATATATGCGTAAGAACCTGAATATATATGCGTAAGAAGTGAATATGTATTGCGTAAGAACTGAATATATATGCGTAAGACGGAATATTATATAGTGTAAGAACTGAATATTTTGCGTCAGAACTGAATATATATGTGTAAGAACTGAATATATATGCGTAAGAACGGAATATATATGTGTAGGAACTGAATATATTTGTGTAAGAACTGAATATATATGCGTAAGAACGGAATATATATGTGTAAGAACTGAATAATCTGTGTGTATTAACTGAATATATTTGCGTCAGAACTGAATTGCGTAAGAACTGAATATATATGTGTAAGAACTGAATATATATGCGTAAGAACTGAATATATGTGCGTAAGAACTGAATATATATGCGTAAGAACTAAATATATATGCGTAAGAACTGAATATATATGCGTAAGAACGGAATATATATGTGTAGGAACTGAATATATTTGTGTCAGAACTGAATATATATGTGTAAAAATGAATATATATGCGTAAGAACGGAATATATATGTGTAAGAACTGAATAATATGTGTGTATTAACTGAACATATATGCGTCAGAACTGAATATATATGCGTAAGAACTGAATATATATGCGTAAGAGCTGAATATATGCGTAAGAACGGAATATATATGCGTAAAAACTGAATATATATGCGTAAGAACTGAATATATATGTGTAAGAACTGAATATATGCGTAAGAACTGAATATATATGCATAAGAACTGAATATATATGCGTAAGAACTGAATATATATGCGTAAGAAGTGAATATATATGCGTAAAAACGGAATATATATGCGTAAGAACGGAATATTTATGTGTAGGAATTGAATATATTTGTGTAAGAACTGAATATATATGTGTAAGAACTGAATATATATGCGTAAGAACGGAATATATATGTGTTAAAACTGAATATATATGTGTGTATTAACTGAATATATATGATTCAGAACTGTATATATATGCGTAAGAACTGAATATATATGCGTAAGAGCTGAATATATGCGTCAGAAAGGAATATATATGCGTAAAAACTGAATATATATGCGTAAGAACTGAATATATATGCATAAGAACTGAATATATATGCGTAAGAACTGAATATATATTCGTAAGAGCTGAATATATATGCGAAAGAACTGAATATATATGCGTAAGTACTGAATATATATGCGTAAGAACTGAATATATATGTGTAAGAACTGAATATATATGCGTAAGAACTGAATATATATGTGTAAGAACTGAATATATGTGTGTAAGAACTGAATACATATGTGTTAGAACTGAATATATATGCGAAAGAACTGATAATATATGCGAAAGAACTGAATATATATGCGTAAAAACTGAATATATATGTGTAAGAACTCAATATATGTGTGTAAGAACAGAATATATATGCATAAGAACTGAACATATATGCGTAAGAACTAAATATATATGCGTAAGAAGGGAATATATATGTGTAAGAACTGAATATATATGCGAAAGAACTGATAATATATGCGAAAGAACTGAATATATATGCGTAAAAACTGAATATATATGTGTAAGAACTCAATATATGTGTGTAAGAACTGAATATATATGCATAAGAACTGAACATATATGCGTAAGAACTGAATATATAAGCGCAAGTACTGAATATATATGCGTAAGAAATGAATATATATGTGTAAGAACTGAATATATATGCGTAATAACTGAATATATATGTGTAAGAACTGAATATATATATGTAAGAACTGAATATATATGCGTCAGAACTGAATATATATGTGTAAGAAGTGAATATATATGCGTAAGAACTGAATATATATGCGTAAGAACTGAATATATATGCGTAAGAACGGAATATATGAGTGAGAACTGAATATATATGCGTCAGAACTGAATATATATGCGTAAGTACTGAATATATATGCGTAAGAACTGAATATATATGCCTAAGAACGGAATATATGAGTAAGAACTGAATATATGTGCGTAAGAACTGAATATATATGCGTAAGAGCTGAATATATGCGTAAGAACTGAATATATATGCATAAGAACTGAATATATATGCGTAAGAGCTGAATATATGCGTAAGAACGGAATATATATGTGTAAAAACTGAATATATATGCGTAAGAAGTGAATATATATGCGTAAGAACTGAATATATATGCGTAAGAACGGAATATATATGTGTAAGAACTGAATATTTGCGTAAGAACTGAATATATATGCATAAGAACTGAATATATATGCGTAAGAGTTTAATATATGCGTAAGAACGGAATATATATGCGTAAAAACTGAATATATATGCGTAAGAATATGCGTAAGAACTGAATATATATGCGTAAGAACTGAATATATATGCGTAAGTACGGAATATATATGCGTAAGAAAGGAATATATATGCGTAAGAACTGAATATATATATGTAAGAACTGAATATATATGTGTAAGAGCTGAATATATATGTGTAAGAACTGAATATATATGAGTAAGAACGGAATATATATGCGTAAGAACGGAATATATGTGTAACAACTGAACACATATGCGTAAGAACTGAATATATATGCGTCAGAACTGAATATATGCGTAAGAACTGAATATATGCGTAAGAACTGAATATATATGCGTAAGAACTGAATATATGCGTAAGAACTGAATATATATGCGTAAGAACGGAATATATATGTGTAAGAACTAAATATATATGTGTAAGAGCTGAATATATATGTGTAAGAACTGAATATATATGCGTAAGAACTGAATATATATGCGTAAGAACGGAATATATGTGTAAGAACTGAACATATATGCGTAAGAACTGAATATATGCATCAGAACTGAATATATGCGTAAGAAATGAATATATGCGTAAGAACAGAATATATATGTGTAAGAACTGAATATATATGTGTGTATTAACTGAATATATATGCGTCAGAACTGAATATATATGCGTCAGAACTGTATATATATGCGTAAGAACTGAATATATATGCGTAAGAACGGAATAAATGTGTAAGAACTGAACATATATGCGTAAGAACTGAATATATATGCGTAAGAACTGAATATATATGCGTAAGTACGGAATATATATCCGTAAGAACGGAATATATATGTGTAAGAACTGAATATATATATGTAAGAACTGAATATATATGTGTAAGAGCTGAATATATATGTGTAAGAACTGAATATATATGCGTAAGAACTGAATATATATGCGTAAGAACGGAATATATGTGTAAGAACTGAACATATATGCGTAAGAACTGAATATATATGCGTCAGAACGGAATAAATATGTGTAAGAACTGAATAATATGTGTGTATTAACTGAATATATATGCGTCAGAACTGAATATATATGCGTAAGAACGGAATATATATGCGTAAAAACTGAATATATATGCGTAAGAACTGAATATATATGCGTAAGAACTGAAAATACGCGTAAGAACAGAATATATATGCGTTAGAACTGAAAATAAATGCATAAGAACTGATTATATATGCGTAAGAACTGAATATATATGCGTAAGAACTGAATATATATGCGTAAGAACTGAATATATATGCATAAGAACTGAATATATATGCGTAAGAACGGAATATATGAGTAAGAACTGAATATATGTGTGTAATAACTGAATATATATGCATAATAACTGAATATATATATGCGTAAGAACAGAATATATATGCGTAAGAACTGAATATATATGCGTAAGAACTGTATATATATGCGTAAGAAGTGAATATATATATGTAAGAACTGAATATATATGCGTAAGAACTGAATATATATGCATAAGAACTGAATATATATGCGTAAGAACGGAATATTTGAGTAAGAACTGAATATATGTGTGTAAGAACTCAATATATATGCATAAGAACTGAATATATATATGCGTAAGAACAGAATATATATGCGTAAGAACTGAATATATATGCGTAAGAACTGTATATATATGCGTAAGAAGTGAATATATATGCGTAAGAACTGAATATATATGCGTAAGAACTGAATATATGCGTAAGAACTGAATATATATGCATAAGAACTGAATATATATGCGTAAGAGCTGAATATATGCGTAAGAACGGAATATATATGCGTAAGAACTGAATATATATGCGCAAGAAGTGAATATATATGCGTAAGAACTGAATATATATGCGTAAGAACGGAATATATATGTGTAAGAACTGAATATTTGCGTCAGAACTGAATATATATGTGTAAGAACTGAATATATATGCGTAAGAACGGAATATATATGTGTAGGAACTGAATATATTTGTGTAAGAACTGAATATATATGCGTAAGAACGGAATATATATGTGTAAGAACTGAATAATATGTGTGTATTAACTGAATATATATGCGTCAGAACTGAATATATATGCATAAGAACTGAATATATATGTGTAAGAACTGAATATATATGCGTAAGAACTGAATATATATGCGTAAGAACTGAATATATATGCGTAAGAACTAAATATATATGCGTAAGAACTGAATATATATGCGTAAGAACGGAATATATATGTGTAGGAACTGAATATATTTGTGTCAGAACTGAATATATATGTGTAAAAACTGTATATATATGCGTAAGAACGGAATATATATGTGTAAGAACTGAATAATATGTGTGTATTAACTAAACATATATGCGTCAGAACTGAATATATATGCGTAAGAACTGAATATATATGCGTAAGAGCTGAATATATGCGTAAGAACGGAATATATATGCGTAAAAACTGAATATATATGCGTAAGAACTGAATATATATGTGTAAGAACTGAATATATGCGTAAGAACTGAATATATATGCGTAAGAACTGAATATATATGCGTAAAAACGAAATATATATGCGTAAGAATGGAATATTTATGTGTAGGAACTGAATATATATGTGTAAGAACTGAATATATATGCGTAAGAACGGAATATATATGTGTAAGAACTGAATATATATGTGTGTATTAACTGAATATATATGATTCAGAACTGTATATATATGCGTAAGAACAGAATATATATGCGTAAGAGCTGAATATATATGTGTAAGAACTAGATATATATGCGTAAGAACTGAATATATATCCGTAAGAACTGAATATAAATGCGTAAGATCTGAATATATATGCGTAAGAACTGAATATATATGCGTAAGAACTGAATATTTATGCGTAAGAACGGAATATATATGCGTAAGAACGGAATATATATGCGTAAGAACTGAATATATGCGTAAGAACTGAATATATGCGTAAGAACTGAATATATGTGTGTAAGAACTGAATACATATGTGTTAGAACTGAATATATATGCGAAAGAACTGATAATATATGCGAAAGAACTGAATATATATGCGTAAAAACTGAATATATATGTGTAAGAACTCAATATATGTGTGTAAGAACTGAATATATATGCATAAGAACTGAACATATATGCGTAAGAACTAAATATATATGCGTAAGAAGGGAATATATATGTGTAAGAACTGAATATATATGCGAAAGAACTGATAATATATGCGAAAGAACTGAATATATATGCGTAAAAACTGAATATATATGTGTAAGAACTCAATATATGTGTGTAAGAACTGAATATATATGCATAAGAACTGAACATATATATATGCGTAAGAACTGAATATATAAGCGCAAGTACTGAATATATATGCGTAAGAACTGAATATATATGTGTAAGAACTGAATATATATGCGTAATAACTGAATATATATGTGTAAGAACTGAATATATATATGTAAGAACTGAATATATATGCGTCAGAACTGAATATATATGTGTAAGAACTGAATATATATGCGTAAGAACTGAATATATATGCGTAAGAACTGAATATATATGCGTAAGAACGGAATATATGAGTGAGAACTGAATATATATGCGTCAGAACTGAATATATATGCGTAAGTACTGAATATATATGCGTAAGAACTGAATATATATGCCTAAGAACGGAATATATGAGTAAGAACTGAATATATGTGCGTAAGAACTGAATATATATGCGTAAGAGCTGAATATATGCGTAAGAACTGAATATATATGCATAAGAACTGAATATATATGCGTAAGAGCTGAATATATGCGTAAGAACGGAATATATATGCGTAAGAACTGAATATATATGCGTAAGAAGTGAATATATGCGTAAAAACTGAATATATATGCGTAAGAACGGAATATATATGTGTAAGAACGGAATATTTGCGTAAGAACTGAATATATATGCATAAGAACTGCATATATATGCATAAGAACTGAATATATATGCGTAAGAGCTGAATATATGCGTGAGAACTGAATATATATGCATAAGAACTGAATATATATGCGTAAGAGCTGAATATATGCCTAAGAACGGAATATATATGCGTAAGAACTGAATATATATGCGTAAGAAGTGAATATATATGCTTAAGAACTGAATATATATGCGTAAGAACGGAATATATATGTGTAAGAACTGAATATTTGCGTCAGAACTGAATATATATGTGTAAGAACTGAATATATATGCGTAAGAACGGAATATATATGTGTAGGAACTGAATATATTTGTGTAAGAACTGAATATATATGCGTAAGAACGGAATATATATGTGTAAGAACTGAATAATATGTGTTTATTAACTGAATATATTTGCGTCAGAACTGAATATTTATGCGTAAGAACAGAATATATATGTGTAAGAACTGAATATATATGCGTAAGAACTGAATATATGTGCGTAAGAACTGAATAATATGTGTGTATTAACTGAATATATATGCGTCAGAACTGAATATATATGCGTAAGAACTGAATATATATGCGTAAGAGCTGAATATATGCGTAAGAACTAAATATATATGCGTAAGAACTGAATATATATGCGTACGAACGGAATATATATGTGTAGGAACTGAATATATTTGTGTCAGAACTGAATATATATGTGTAAAAACTGAATATATATGCGTAAGAACGGAATATATATGTGTAAGAACTGAATAATATGTGTGTATTAACTGATCATATATGCGTCAGAACTGAATATATATGCGTAAGAACTGAATATATATGCGTAAGAGCTGAATATATGCGTAAGAACGGAATATATATGCGTAAAAACTGAATATGTATGCGTAAGAACTGAATATATATGTGTAAGAACTGAATATATGCGTAAGAACTGAATATATATGCATAAGAACTGAATATATATGCGTAAGAACTGAATATATATGCGTAAGAACTGAATATATATGCGTAAAAACGGAATATATATGCGTAAGAACGGAATATTTATGTGTAGGAACTGAATATATGTGTGTAAGAACTGAATATATATGTGTAAGAACTGAATATATATGCGTAAGAACGGAATATATATGTGTAAGAACTGAATATATATGTGTGTATTAACTGAATATATATGATTCAGAACTGTATATATATGCGTAAGAACTGAATATATATGCGTAAGAGCTGAATATATGCGTAAGAACGGAATATATATGCGTAAAAACTGAATATACATGCGTAAGAACTGAATATATATGCATAAGAACTGAATATATATGCGTAAGAACTGAATATATATGCGTAAGAGCTGAATATATATGCGAAAGAACTGAATATATATGCGTAAGAACTGAATATATATCCGTAAGAACTGAATATAAATGCGTAAGATCTGAATATATATGCGTAAGAACTGAATATATATGCGTAAGAACTGAATATTTATGCGTAAGAACGGAATATATATGCGTAAGAACGGAATATATATGCGTAAGAACTGAATATATGCGTAAGAACTGAATATATGCGTAAGAACTGAATATATGTGTGTAAGAACTGAATACATATGTGTTAGAACTGAATATATATGCGAAAGAACTGATAATATATGCGAAAGAACTGAATATATATGAGTAAAAACTGAATATATATGTGTAAGAACTCAATATATGTGTGTAAGAACTGAATATATATGCATAAGAGCTGAACATATATGCGTAAGAACTAAATATATATCCGTAAGAAGGGAATATATATGTGTAAGAACTGAATATATATGCGAAAGAACTGATAATATATGCGAAAGAACTGAATATATATGCGTAAAAACTGAATATATATGTGTAAGAACTCAATATATGTGTGTAAGAACTGAATATATATGCATAAGAACTGAACATATATGCGTAAGAACTGAATATATAAGCGCAAGTACTGAATATATATGCGTAAGAACTGAATATATATGTGTAAGAACTGAATATATATGCGTAATAACTGAATATATATTTGTAAGAACTGAATATATATATGTAAGAACTGAATATATATGCGTCAGAACTGAATATATATGTGTAAGAACTGAATATATATGCGTAAGAACTGAATATATATGCGTAAGAACTGAATATATATGCGTAAGAACGAAATATATGAGTGAGAACTGAATATATTTCCGTCTGAACTGAATATATATGCGTAAGTACTGAATATATATGCGTAAGAACTGAATATATATGCCTAAGAACGGAATATATGAGTAAGAACTGAATATATGTGCGTAAGAACTGAATATATATGCGTAAGAGCTGAATATATGCGTAAGAACTGAATATATATGCATAAGAACTGAATATATATGCGTAAGAGCTGAATATATGCGTAAGAACGGAATATATATGCGTAAGAACTGAATATATATGCGTAAGAAGTGAATATATATGCGTAAGAACTGAATATATATGCGTAAGAACGGAATATATATGTGTAAGAACTGAATATTTGCGTAAGAACTGAATATATATGCATAAGAACTGAATATATATGCATAAGAACTGAATATATATGCGTAAGAGCTGAATATATGCGTGAGAACTGAATATATATGCATAAGAACTGAATATATATGCGTAAGAGCTGAATATATGCGTAAGAACGGAATATATATGCGTAAGAACTGAATATATATGCGTAACTGAATATATATGCGTAAGAACGGAATATATATGTGTAAGAACTGAATATTTGAGTAAGAACTGAATATATATGTGTAAGAACTGAATATATATGTGAAAGAACTGAATATATATGCGTAAGAACTGAATATATATGCGTAAGAACTGAATATATATCCGTAAGAACTGAATATAAATGCGTAAGATCTGAATATATATGCGTAAGAACTGAATATATATGCGTAAGAACTGAATATATATCCGTAAGAACTGAATATAAATGCGTAAGATCTGAATATATATGCGTAAGAACTGAACATATATGCCTAAGAACTGAATATATATGCATAAGAACTGAATGTATATGCATAAGAACTGAACATATATTCGTAAGAACTGAATATATATGCGTAAGAACTGAATATATATGCGTAAGAAGTGAATATATATGCGTAAGAACTGAATATATATGCGTAAGACCGGAATATATATGCGTAAGAACGGAATATATATGCGTAAGAACTGAATATATGCGTAAGAACTGAATATATATGTGTAAGAACTGAATATATATGCGTAAGAACGGAATATATATGTGTAGGAACTGAATATATTTGTGTAAGAACTGAATATATATGCGTAAGAACGGAATATATATGTGTAAGAACTGAATAATATGTGTGTATTAACTGAATATATATGCGTCAGAACTGAATATATATGCGTAAGAACTGAATATATATGTGTAAGAACTGAATATACATGCGTAAGAACTGAATATATATGCGTAAGAACTGAATATATATGCGTAAGAACTGAATATATATGCGTAAGAACTGAATATATATGCGTAAGAACGGAATATATATGTGTAGGAACTGAATATATTTGTGTAAGAACTGAATATATATGTGTAAGAACTGAATATATATGCGTAAAAACGGAATATATATGTGTAAGAGCTGAATATATATGCGTAAGAGCTTAATATATCCGTAAGAACGGAATATATATGCGTAAAAACTGAATATATATGCGTAAGAACTGAATATATATGCGTAAGAACTGAATATATATGCATAAGAACTGAATATATATGCGTAAGAACGGAATATATATGTGTAGGAACTGAATATATATGCGTAAGAACTGAATATATATGCGTAAAAGCTTAATATATGCGTAAGAACGGAATATATATGCGTAAAAACTGAATATATATGAGTAAGAACTGAATATATATGCGTAAGAACTGAATATATATGCATAAGAACTGAATATATATGCTTAAGAACTGAATATATATGTGTAGGAACTGAATATATTTGTGTAAGAACTCAATATATATGTGTTAGAACTGAATATATATGCGTAAGAACGGAATATATATGATTCAGAACTGAATATATATGTGTGTATTAACTGAATATATATGATCCAGAACTGAATATATATGCGTAAACTGAATATATATGCGTAAGAGCTGAATATATGCGTAAGAACGGAATATATATGCGTAAAAACTGAATATATATGCGTAAAAACTGAAGATATATGCATAAGAACTGAATATATATGCGTAAGAACAGAATATATATGCGTAAGAACTGAATATATATGCGTAAAAACTGTATATATATATGCGTAAGAACTGTATATATATGCGTAAGAACGGAATATATATGTGTAAGAACTGAATAATATGTGTGTATTAACTGAATATATATGCGTCAGAACTGAATATATATGCGTAAGAACTGATTATATATGCGTAAGAGCTGAATATATGCGTAAGAATGGAATATATATGCGTAAAAACTGAATATATATGCGTAAGAACTGAATATATATGCGTAAGAACTGAATATATATGCATAAGAACTGAATATATATGCGTAAGAACTAAATAGATATGTGTAGGAACTGAATATATTTGTGTAAGAACTGAATATATATGTGTTAGAACTGAATATATATGCGTAAGAACTGAATATATATGCGTAAGAACGGAATATATATGTGTAAGAACTGAATATGTATGTGTAGGAACTGAATATATTTGTGTAAGAACTGAATATATATGTGTAAGAACTGAATATATATGCGTAAGAACGGAATATATATGTGTAAGAACTGAATAATATGTGTGTATTAACTGAATATATATGCGTCAGAACTGAATATATATGCGTAGAACTGAATATATATGCGTAAGAGCTTAATATATGCGTAAGAACGGAATATATATGCGTAAAAACTGAATATATATGCGTAAGAACTGAATATATATGCGTAAGAACTGAATATATATGCATAAGAACTGAATATATATGCTTAAGAACTGAATATATATGTGTAGGAACTGAATATATTTGTGTAAGAACTCAATATATATGTGTTAGAACTGAATATATATGCGTAAGAACGGAATATATATGATTCAGAACTGAATATATATGTGTGTATTAACTGAATATATATGATCCAGAACTGAATATATATGCGTAAACTGAATATATATGCGTAAGAGCTTAATATATGCGTAAGAACGGAATATATATGCGTAAAAACTGAATATATATGCGTAAGAACTGAATATATATGCGTAAGAACTGAATATATATGCATAAGAACTGAATATATATGCTTAAGAACTGAATATATATGTGTAGGAACTGAATATATTTGTGTTAGAACTCAATATATATGTGTTAGAACTGAATATATATGCGTAAGAACGGAATATATATGATTCAGAACTGAATATATATGTGTGTATTAACTGAATATATATGATCCAGAACTGAATATATATGCGTAAACTGAATATATATGCGTAAGAGCTGAATATATGCGTAAGAACGGAATATATATGCGTAAAAACTGAATATATATGCGTAAAAACTGAAGATATATGCGTAAGAACTGAATATATATGCGTAAGAACTAAATATATATGCGTAAGAGCTGAATATGTATGCGAAACAACTGAATATATATGCGTAAGTACTGAATATATATGCGTAAGAACTGAATATATATGTGTAAGAACTGAATATATGCGTAAGAACTGAATATATATGCATAAGAACTGAATATATATGCGTAAGAGCTGAATATATGCGTAAGAATGGAATATATATGCGTAAGAACTGAATATATATGGGTAAGAAGTGAATATATATGCGTAAGAACTGAATATATATGCGTAAGAACTGAATATATATGTGTTAGAACTGAATATATGCGTAAGAACAGAATATATATGCGTTAGAACTGAATATATATGCATAAGAACTGAATATATATGCGTAAGAACTGAATATATATGCGTAAGATCTGAATATATATGCGTAAGAACTGAATATATATGCATAAGAACTTAATATATATGCGTAAGAACGGAATATATGAGTAAGAACTATTCAATATGTGTGTGTAAGAACTGAATATATATGCGTAAGAACTGAATATATATGCGTAAGAACTGTATATATATGCGTAAGAAGTGAATATATATGCGTAAGAAGTGAATATATATGCTTAAGAACTGAATATATGCGTAAGAACTGAATATATATGCATAAGAACTGAATTTATATGCATAAGAACTGAATATATATGCGTAAGAACAGAATATATATGCGTAAGAACTGAATATATATGCGTAAAAACTGTATATATATATGCGTAAGAACTGTATATATATGCGTAAGAACGGAATATATATGTGTAAGAACTGAATAATATGTGTGTATTAACTGAATATATATGCGTCAGAACTGAATATATATGCGTAAGAACTGAATATATATGCGTAAGAGCTGAATATATGCGTAAGAATGGAATATATATGCGTAAAAACTGAATATATATGCGTAAGAACTGAATATATATGCGTAAGAACTGAATATATATGCATAAGAACTGAATATATATGCGTAAGAACTAAATAGATATGTGTAGGAACTGAATATATTTGTGTAAGAACTGAATATATATGTGTTAGAACTGAATATATATGCGTAAGAACTGAATATATATGCGTAAGAACGGAATATATATGTGTAAGAACTGAATATATATGTGTAGGAACTGAATATATTTGTGTAAGAACTGAATATATATGTGTAAGAACTGAATATATATGCGTAAGAACGGAATATATATGTGTAAGAACTGAATAATATGTGTGTATTAACTGAATATATATGCGTCAGAACTGAATATATATGCGTAGAACTGAATATATATGCTGTAAGAACTGAATATAAATGCGTAAGAACTGAATATATATGCGTAAGAACGCAATATATATGTGTAAGAACTGAATATATATGCGTCAGAACGGAATATATATGCGTCAAAACTGAATATATATGCGTCAGAACTGAATATATATGTGTAAGAAGTGAATATATATGCGTAAGAAATGAATATATATGCGTAAGAACTGCATATATATGCGT
>JAWPHD010024808.1:0-18168 GCA_037043455.1 Cyrtodaria siliqua | reverse complement strand
TGTAAGAACGGAATATATATGCGTAAGAACGGAATATATGTATAAGAACGGAATATATATTTGTAAGAACGGAAAATATATGTGTAAGAACGGAATATATATGTGTAAGAACTGAATATATATGTGTAAGAACTGAACATATATGTGTAAGAACTGAATATATGTGTGTAAGAACTGAATATATATGTGTAAGAACTGAATATATATGCGTAAGAACTGAATATATATGCATAAAACTGAATATATATGTGTAAGAACTGAATATATATGCATAAGAACTGAATATATATGCGTAAGAACTGAATATATATGCGTAAGAACTGAATATATATGCGTAAAACTGAATATATATGTGTAAGAACTGAATATATATGCGTAAGAACTGAATATATATGTCGAAGAACTGAATATCTATCCGTAAGAACTGAATATATATGCGTAAGAACGGAATATATATGTGTAAGAACGGAATATATATGTCTAAGAACGGAATATATATGCGTAAGAACTGAATATATATGCGTAAGAACTGAATATATATGTCTAAGAACTGAATATATATCCGTAAGAACTGAATATATATGCGTAAGAACAGAATATATATGCGTAAGAACGGAATATATGTGTAAGAACTGAATATATATGTGTAAGAACGGAATATATATGTCTAAGAACTGAATATATATGCGTAAGAACTGAATATATATGTCTAAGAACTGAATATATATCCGTAAGAACTGAATATATATGCGTAAGAACTGAATATATATGCGTAAGAAATGAATATATATGTGTAAGAACTGAATATATATGCATAAAACTGAATATATATGTGTAAGAACTGAATATATATGCGTAAGAACTGAATATATATGCGTAAGAACGGAATATATGTGTAAGAACTGAATATATATGCGTAAGAACTGAATATATATGCGTAAGAACTGAATATATATGCATAAGAACTGAAAAAATATATGCGTAGAACTGAATATATATGTGTAAGAACGGAATATATATGCGTAAGAACGGAATATATATGTGTAAGAACGGAATATATATTTGTAAGAACGGAAAATATATGTGTATGAACGGAATATATATGCGTAAGAACGAAATATATATGTGTAAGAACGGAATATATATGTGTACGAACTGAACATATATGTGTAAGAACTGAATATATATGTGTAAGAACTGAATATATATGTGTAAGAACTGAATATATATGTGTAAGAACTGAATATTTATGCGTAAAAATGAATATATATGTGTAAGAACTGAATATATATGCGTAAGAACTGAATATATATGCGTAAGAACTGAATATATATGCGTAAAACTGAATATATATGTGTAATAACTGAATATATAAGCGTAAGAACTGAATATATATGCGTAAAACGGAATATATATGTGTAAGAACGGAATATATATGTGTAAGAACGGAATATATATGCGTATGATCGGAATATATATGTATAAGAACGGAATATATATTTGTAAGAGCGGAAAATATATGTCTAAGAACTGAATATATATCCGTAAGAAATGAATATATATGCGTAAGAACTGAATATTTATGCGTAAGAACGGAATATATATGTGTAAGAACGAAATATATATGTGTAAGTACGTATTATATATGTGTAAGAACGGAATATATATGGGTAAGAACGGAATATATATGTGTAAGAACGGAATATATATGTGTAAGAACGGAAAATATATGTGTACGAACGGAATATATATGTGGAAGAACTGAATATATATGTGTAAGAACTGAATATATATCTGTAAGAACTGAATATATATGTGTAAGAACTGAATATATATGTTTAAGAACTGAATATATATGTGTAAGAACTGAATATATATGCGTAAAACTGAATATATATGTTTGAGAACTGAATATATATCCGTAAGAACTGACTATATATGCGTAAGAACTGAATATATATGCGTAAGAACTGAATATATATGCGTGAAAATGAATATATATGTGTAAGAACTGAATATATATGCGTAAGAACTGAATATATATGCGTAAGAACTGAATATATATGCGTAAGAACTGAATATATATGCGTAAAACTGAATATATATGTGTAAGAATTGAATATATATGCGTAAGAACTGAATATATATGCGTAAGAACTGAATATATATGTCTAAGAACTGAATATATATGTGTAAAAACTGAATATATGTGTAAGAACTGAATATATATTTTTAAGAACTGAATATATATGTGTAAGAACTGAATATATATGCGTAAGAACTGAATATATATGCGTGAAAATGAATATATATGTGTAAGAACTGAATATATATGCGTAAGAACTGAATATATATGCGTAAGAACTGAATATATATGCGTAAGAACTGAATATATATGCGTAAAACTGAATATATATGTGTAAGAATTGAATATATATGCGTAAGAACTGAATATATATGCGTAAGAACTGAATATATATGTCTAAGAACTGAATATATATGCGTAAAACTGAATATATATGTGTGAGAACTGAATATATATCCGTAAGAACTGAATATATATGCGTAAGAACTGAATATATATGCGTAAGAACTGAATATATATGCATAAAAATGAATATATGTGTAAGAACTGAATATATATGCGTAAGAACTGAATATATATGCGTAAGAACTGAATATATATGCGTAAGAACTGAATATATATGCGTAAGAACGGAATATATATGTGTAAGAACGGAATATATATGTTTAAGAACGGAATATATATGTGTAAGAACGGAATATATATGCGTAAGAACGGAATATATATGTGTAAGAACGGAATATATATTTGTAAGAACGGAAAATATATGTGTAAGAACTGAATATATATTTGTAAGAACAGAATATTTATGTGTATGAACTGAATATATATGTGTAAGAACTGAATAGATATGTGTAAGAACTGAATATATATGCGTAAGAACTGAATATATATGTCTAAGAACTGAATATATATCCGTAAGAACTGAATATATATGCGTAAGAACGGAATATATATGTGTAAGAACGGAATATATATGCGTAAGAACTGAATATATATGCGTATGAACTGAATATATATGTCTAAAAACTGAATATATATCCGTAAGAACTGAATATATATGCGTAAGAACTGAATATATATGCGTAAGAACGGAATATATGTGTAAGAACTGAATATATATGCGTAAGAACTGAATATATATGCGTAAGAACTGAATATATATGCATAAGAACTGAATATATATGCGTAAAAATGAATATATATGTGTAAGAACTGAATATATATGAGTAAGAGCTGAATATATATGCGTAAGAACTGAATATATATGCGTAAGAACTGAATATATATGCGTAAGAACTGAATATATATGTCTAAGAACTGAATATATATGCGTAAGAACTGAATATATATGAGTAAGAACTCAATATATATGCATAAGAACTGAATATATATGTCTAAGAACTGAAAATATATGCGTAAGAACTGAATATATATGCGTAAGAACTCAATATATATTCTTAAGAACTGAATATATATGCGTAAGAACGGAATATATATGTGTAAGAACTGAATATATATGCGTAAGAACTGAATATATATGCGTAAGAACTGAATATATATGTCTAAGAACTGAATATATATGTGTAAAAACTGAATATATGCGTCAGAACTCAATATATATGCTTAGGAACAGAATATATATGCGTAAGAACGGAATATATATGTGTAAGAACGGAATATATATGTGTAAGAACGGAATATATATGCGTAAGAACGGAATATATATGTGTAAAAACGGAATATATATGTGTAAGAACTGAATATATATGTGTAAAAACGGAATATATATGTGTAAGAACTGAATATATATGTGTAAGAACTGAATATATATGTGTAAGAACTGAATATATATGCGTAAGAACTGAATATATATGTGTAAGAACTGAATATATATGCGTAATAACGGAATATATATGTGTAAGAACGGAATATATATGCGTAAGAACGGAATATATATGTGTAAAAACGGAATATATATGTGTAAGAACTGAATATATATGTGTAAAAACGGAATATATATGTGTAAGAACTGAATATATATGCGTAAGAACTGAATATATATGTCTAAGAACTGAATATATATGCGCAAGAACTGAATATATATGCGTAAGAACTCAATATATATGCTTAAAAACTGAATATATATCGGTAAAACTGAATATATATGTGTAAGAACTGAATATATATGCGTAAGAACTATATATATTTGCGTAATAACTGAATATATATGCGTAAGAACTGAATATATATGCGTAAAATGGAATATATATGTGTAATAACTGAATATATATGCTTAAGAACTGAATATATATGCGTAAGAACTGAATATATATGTCTAAGAACTGAATATATATCCGTAAGAACTGAATATATATGCGTAAGAACTGAATATTTATGTGTAAGAACGGAATATATATGTGTAAGGACGGAATATATATGTGTAAGAACGGAATATATATGCGTAAGAACGGAATATATATGTGTAAAAACGGAATATATATGTGTAAGAACTTAATATATATGTGTAAGAACTGAATATATATGAGTAAGAACTGAATATATATGCGTAAGAACTGAATATATATGAGTAAGAACGGAATATATATGTGTAAGAACGGAATATATATGTGTAAGAACGGAATATATATGAGTAAGAACGGAATATATATGTGTAAGAACGGAATATATATGTGTAAGAACGGAATATATATGCGTAAGAACGGAATATATATTTGTAAGAACTGAATATATATGTGTAAGAACTGAATATATATGTGTAAGAACTGAATATATATGTGTAAGAACTGAATATATATGTGTAAGAACTGAATATATATGCGTAAGAACTGAATATGTATATGTAAAACTGAATATATATGTGTAAGAACTGAATATATATGCATAAGAACTGAATATATATGCGTAAGAACTGTATATATATGCGTAAGAACTGAATATATATGCGTAAAACTGAATATATATGTGTAAAAACTGAATATATATGCGTAAGAACTGAATATATATGCGTAAAACGGAATGTATATGTGTAAGAACGGAATATATATGTGTAAGAACGGAATATATATGCGTAAGATCGGAATATATATGTATAATAACGGAATATATATGTGTAAGAACGGAAAATATATGTGTAAGAACGGAATATATATGTGTAAGAACTGAATATATATGTGTTAGAACTGAATATATATGTGTAAAAACTGAATATATATGCGTAAGACTGAATATATATGTGTAAGAACTGAATATTTATGCGAAAGAACTGAATATATATGCTTAAGAACTAAATATATATGCGTAAAACTGAATAAATATGTGTAAGAACTGAATATATATGCGTAAGAACTGAATATATATGTGTAAGAACTGAATATATATGAGTAAGAGCTGAATATATATGCGTAAGAACTGAATATATATGCGTAAGAACTGAATATATATGCGTAAGAACTGAATATATATGTCTAAGAACTGAATATATATGCGTAAGAACTGAATATATATGCGTAAGAACTCAATATATATGCATAAGAACTGAATATATATGTCTAAGAACTGAAAATATATGCGTAAGAACTGAATATATATGCGTAAGAACTCAATATATATTCTTAAGAACTGAATATATATGCGTAAAACTGAATATATATGTGTAAGAACTGAATATATATGTGTAAAAACGGAATATATATGTGTAAGAACTGAATATATATGTGTAAGAACTGAATATATATGTGTAAGAACTGAATATATATGCGTAAGAACTGAATATATATGTGTAAGAACTGAATATATATGCGTAATAACGGAATATATATGTGTAAGAACGGAATATATATGCGTAAGAACGGAATATATATGTGTAAAAACGGAATATATATGTGTAAGAACTGAATATATATGTGTAAAAACGGAATATATATGTGTAAGAACTGAATATATATGCGTAAGAACTGAATATATATGTCTAAGAACTGAATATATATGCGCAAGAACTGAATATATATGCGTAAGAACTCAATATATATGCTTAAAAACTGAATATATATCGGTAAAACTGAATATATATGTGTAAGAACTGAATATATATGCGTAAGAACTATATATATTTGCGTAATAACTGAATATATATGCGTAAGAACTGAATATATATGCGTAAAATGGAATATATATGTGTAATAACTGAATATATATGCTTAAGAACTGAATATATATGCGTAAGAACTGAATATATATGTCTAAGAACTGAATATATATCCGTAAGAACTGAATATATATGCGTAAGAACTGAATATTTATGTGTAAGAACGGAATATATATGTGTAAGGACGGAATATATATGTGTAAGAACGGAATATATATGCGTAAGAACGGAATATATATGTGTAAAAACGGAATATATATGTGTAAGAACTTAATATATATGTGTAAGAACTGAATATATATGAGTAAGAACTGAATATATATGCGTAAGAACTGAATATATATGAGTAAGAACGGAATATATATGTGTAAGAACGGAATATATATGTGTAAGAACGGAATATATATGGGTAAGAACGGAATATATATGTGTAAGAACGGAATATATATGTGTAAGAACGGAATATATATGCGTAAGAACGGAATATATATTTGTAAGAACTGAATATATATGTGTAAGAACTGAATATATATGTGTAAGAACTGAATATATATGTGTAAGAACTGAATATATATGTGTAAGAACTGAATATATATGTGTAAGAACTAAATATATATGCGTAAGAACTGAATATTTATACGTAAAACTGAATATATATGTGTAAGAACTGAATATATATGCGTAAGAACTGAATATATATGCGTAAGAACTGAATATATATGCGTAAGAACTGAATATATATGCGTAAAACTGAATATATATGTGTAAAAACTGAATATATATGCGTAAGAACTGAATATATATGCGTAAAACGGAATGTATATGTGTAAGAACGGAATATATATGTGTAAGAACGGAATATATATGCGTGAGATCGGAAAATATATGTATAATAACGGAATATATATTTGTAAGAACGGAAAATATATGTGTAAGAACGGAATATATATGTGTAAGAACTGAATATATATGTGTAAGAACTGAATATATATGTGTAAAAACTGAATATATATGCGTAAGACTGAATATATATGTGTAAGAACTGAATATTTATGCGAAAGAACTGAATATATATGCGTAAGAACTGAATATATATGCGTAAGAACTGAATATTTATGCGTAAAACTGAATATATATGTGTAAGAACTGAATATATATGCGTAAGAACTGACTAAATATATATGCGTTAGAACTGAATATATATGTCTAAGAACTGAATATATATGCGTAAGAACTGAATATATATACGTTAGAACGCAATATATATGCTTAAGAACTGAATATATATGCGTAAAACTGAATACATATGTGTAAGAACTGAATATATATGCGTAAGAACTGAATATATATGCGTAAGAACTGAATATATATGTCTAAGAACTGATTATATATCCGTAAGAATTGAATATATATGCGTAAGAACTTTATATATATGCGTAAGAACTGAATATATATGTGTAAGAATGCAATATATATGTGTAAGAACGGAATATACATGTGTAAAAACGGAATATATATGCGTAAAAAGGGAATATATATGTGTAAGAACGGAATATATATTTGTAAGAACGGAAAATATATGTGTAAGAACGGAATATATATGTGTAAGAACTAAATATATATGTGTAAGAACGGAATATATATGTGTAAGAACTGAATATAGATGCGTAAGTACTGAATATATATGCGTAAGAACGGAATATATATGTGTAAGAACGGAATATATATGTGTAAGAACGGAATATATATGCGTAAGACCTGAATATATATGTCTAAGAACTGAATATATATCCGTAAGAACTGAATATATATGCGTAAGAACTGAATATATATGCGTAAGAACGGAATATATGTGTAAGAACTGAATATATATGCGTAAGAACTGAATATATATGCGTAAGAACTGAATATATATGCGTAAAACTGAATATATATGTGTAAGAACTCAATATATATGCGTAAGAACTGAATATATATGCGTAAGAACTGAATATATATGCCTAATAACTGAATATATATGTCTAAGAACTGAATATATATGCGTAAGAACTGAATATATATGCGTAAGAACTCAATATATATGCTTAAGAAGGTAAAATACATGCGTAAAACAGAATATATATGTGTAAGAACTGAATATATATGCGTAAGAACTGAATATATATGCGTAAAACTGAATATATATGTGTAAGAACTGAATATATATGCGTAAGAACTGAATATATATGCGTAAGAACTGAATATATATGTCTAAGAACTGAATATATATGCGTAAGAACGGAATATATATGTGTAAAAACGGAATATATATGCGTAAGAACGGAATATATATGTGTAAGAACGGAATATATATTTGTAAGAACGGAAAATATATGTGTATGAACGGAATATATATGTGTAAGAACTGAATATATATTGGTATGAACAGTATATATATGTGTATGAACTGAATATATATGTGTAAGAACAGAATATATATGTGTAAGAACAGAATATATATGTGTATGAACTGGATATATATGTGTAAGAACTGAATATATATTTGTAAGAACTGAAAATATATGCGTAAGAACTGAATATAAATGCGTAAAACTGAATATATATTTGTAAGAACTGAATCTATATGCGTAATAACTGAATATATATGCGCAAGAACTGAATATATATGCGTAAGAACTGAATATATATGCGTAAAACTGAATATATATGTGTAAGAACTGAATATATATGCGTAAGAACTGAATATATATGTGTAAGAACTGAATATATATGTCTAAGAACTGAATATATATGCGTAAGAACTGAATATATATGCGTTAAAACTAAATATATATGCTTAAGAACTGAATATATATGTGTAAGAACGAAATATATATGTGTAAGAACGGAATATATATGCGTAAGATCTGAATATATATGCGTAAAACTTAATATATATGTGTAAGAATTGAATATATATGCGTAAGAACTGAATATTTATGCGAAAGAACTGAATATATATGCGTAAGAACTCAATATATATGCTTAAAAACTGAATATATATGGGTAAAACTGAATATATATGTGTAAGAACTGAATATATATGCGTAAGAACTATATATATTTGCGTAATAACTGAATATATATGCGTGAGAACTGAATATATATGCGTAAAATGGAATATATATGTGTAATAACTGAATATATATGCTTAAGAACTGAATATATATGCGTAAGAACTGAATATATATGTCTAAGAACTGAATATATATCCGTAAGAACTGAATATATATGCGTAAGAACTGAATATTTATGCGTAAGAACGGAATATATATGTGTAAGAACGAAATATATATGTGTAAGTACGGAATATATATGTGTAAGAACGGAATATATATGCGTAAGAACGGAATATATATGTGTAAGAACGCAAAATATATGTGTACGAACGGAATATATATGTGTAAGAACGGAATATATATGTGTAAGAACTGAATATATATCTGTAAGACCTGAATATATATGTGTAAGAACTGAATATATATGTGTAAGAACTGAATATATATGTGTAAGAACTGAATATTTATGCGTAAAACTGAATATATATGTGTGAGAACTGAATATATATCCGTAAGAACTGAATATATATGCCTAAGAACTGAATATATATGCTATATGAGTAAGAACTGAATATATATGCGTAAGAACTGAATATATATGCGTAAAAATGAATATATATGTGTAAGAACTGAATATATATGCGTAAGAACTGAATATATATGCGTAAGAACTGAATATATATGTGTAAGAACTGAATATATATGCGTAAAACTGAATATATATGTGTAACAACTGAATATATATGCGTAAGAACTGAATATATATGCGTAAGAACTGAATATATATGTCTAAGAACTGAATATATATGCGTAAGAACGGAATATATATGTGTAAGAACGGAATATATATGCGTAAGAACGGAATATATATGTGTAAGAACGGAATATATATTTGTAAGAACGGAAAATATGTGTGTATGAACGGAATATATATGTGTAAGAACTGAATATATATTGGTATGAACAGTATATATATGTGTATGAACTGAATATATATGTGTAAGAACAGAATATATATGTGTAAGAACAGAATATATATGTGTATGAACTGAATATATATGTGTAAGAACTGAATATATATTTGTAAGAACTGAATATATATGTGTAAGAACTGAATATATATGAGTAAGAGCTGAATATATATGCGTAAGAACTGAATATATATGCGTAAGAACTGAATATATATGCGTAAGAACTGAATATATATGTCTAAGAACTGAATATATATGCGTAAGAACTGAATATATATGCGTAAGAACTCAATATATATGCATAAGAACTGAATATATATGTCTAAGAACTGAAAATATATGCGTAAGAACTGAATATATATGCGTAAGAACTCAATATATATTCTTAAGAACTGAATATATATGCGTAAAACTGAATATATATGTGTAAGAACTGAATATATATGCGTAAGAACTGAATATATATGCGTAAGAACTGAATATATATGTCTAAGAACTGAATATATATGTGTAAAAACTGAATATATGCGTAAGAACTCAATATATATGCTTAGGAACAGAATATATATGCGTAAGAACGGAATATATATGTGTAAGAACGGAATATATATGTGTAAGAACGGAATATATATGCGTAAGAACGGAATATATATGTGTAAAAACGGAATATATATGTGTAAGAACTGAATATATATGTGTAAAAACGGAATATATATGTGTAAGAACTGAATATATATGTGTAAGAACTGAATATATATGTGTAAGAACTGAATATATATGCGTAAGAACTGAATATATATGTGTAAGAACTGAATATATATGCGTAATAACGGAATATATATGCGTAAGAACGGAATATATATGCGTAAGAACGGAATATATATGTGTAAAAACGGAATATATATGTGTAAGAACTGAATATATATGTGTAAAAACGGAATATATATGTGTAAGAACTGAATATATATGCGTAAGAACTGAATATATATGTCTAAGAACTGAATATATATGCGCAAGAACTGAATATATATGCGTAAGAACTCAATATATATGCTTAAAAACTGAATATATATCGGTAAAACTGAATATATATGTGTAAGAACTGAATATATATGCGTAAGAACTATATATATTTGCGTAATAACTGAATATATATGCGTAAGAACTGAATATATATGCGTAAAATGGAATATATATGTGTAATAACTGAATATATATGCTTAAGAACTGAATATATATGCGTAAGAACTGAATATATATGTCTAAGAACTGAATATATATCCGTAAGTACTGAATATATATGCGTAAGAACTGAATATTTATGTGTAAGAACGGAATATATATGTGTAAGGACGGAATATATATGTGTAAGAACGGAATATATATGCGTAAGAACGGAATATATATGTGTAAAAACGGAATATATATGTGTAAGAACTTAATATATATGTGTAAGAACTGAATATATATGAGTAAGAACTGAATATATATGCGTAAGAACTGAATATATATGAGTAAGAACGGAATATATATGTGTAAGAACGGAATATATATGTGTAAGAACGGAATATATATGGGTAAGAACGGAATATATATGTGTAAGAACGGAATATATATGTGTAAGAACGGAATATATATGCGTAAGAACGGAATATATATTTGTAAGAACTGAATATATATGTGTAAGAACTGAATATATATGTGTAAGAACTGAATATATATGTGTAAGAACTGAATATATATGTGTAAGAACTGAATATATATGTGTAAGAACTAAATATATATGCGTAAGAACTGAATATTTATACGTAAAACTGAATATATATGTGTAAGAACTGAATATATATGCGTAAGAACTGAATATATATGCGTAAGAACTGAATATATATGCGTAAGAACTGAATATATATGCGTAAAACTGAATATATATGTGTAAAAACTGAATATATATGCGTAAGAACTGAATATATATGCGTAAAACGGAATGTATATGTGTAAGAACGGAATATATATGTGTAAGAACGGAATATATATGCGTGAGATCGGAAAATATATGTATAATAACGGAATATATATTTGTAAGAACGGAAAATATATGTGTAAGAACGGAATATATATGTGTAAGAACTGAATATATATGTGTAAGAACTGAATATATATGTGTAAAAACTGAATATATATGCGTAAGACTGAATATATATGTGTAAGAACTGAATATTTATGCGAAAGAACTGAATATATATGCGTAAGAACTGAATATATATGCGTAAAACTGAATACATATGTGTAAGAACTGAATATATATGCGTAAGAACTGAATATATATGCGTAAGAACTGAATATATATGTCTAAGAACTGATTATATATCCGTAAGAATTGAATATATATGCGTAAGAACTTTATATATATGCGTAAGAACTGAATATATATGTGTAAGAATGCAATATATATGTGTAAGAACGGAATATACATGTGTAAAAACGGAATATATATGCGTAAAAAGGGAATATATATGTGTAAGAACGGAATATATATTTGTAAGAACGGAAAATATATGTGTAAGAACGGAATATATATGTGTAAGAACTGAATATATATGTGTAAGAACGGAATATATATGTGTAAGAACTGAATATAGATGCGTAAGTACTGAATATATATGCGTAAGAACGGAATATATATGTGTAAGAACGGAATATATATGTGTAAGAACGGAATATATATGCGTAAGAACTGAATATATATGTCTAAGAACTGAATATATATCCGTAAGAACTGAATATATATGCGTAAGAACTGAATATATATGCGTAAGAACGGAATATATGTGTAAGAACTGAATATATATGCGTAAGAACTGAATATATATGCGTAAGAACTGAATATATATGCGTAAAACTGAATATATATGTGTAAGAACTGAATATATATGCGTAAGAACTGAATATATATGCGTAAGAACTGAATATATATGCCTAATAACTGAATATATAGGTCTAAGAACTGAATATATATGCGTAAGAACTGAATATATATGCGTAAGAACTCAATATATATGCTTAAGAAGGGAAAATACATGCGTAAAACAGAATATATATGTGTAAGAACTGAATATATATGCGTAAGAACTGAATATATATGCGTAAAACTGAATATATATGTGTAAGAACTGAATATATATGCGTAAGAACTGTATATATATGCGTAAGAACTGAATATATATGTCTAAGAACTGAATATATATGCGTAAGAACGGAATATATATGTGTAAAAACGGAATATATATGCGTAAGAACGGAATATATATGTGTAAGAACGGAATATATATTTGTAAGAACGGAAAATATATGTGTATGAACGGAATATATATGTGTAAGAACTGAATATATATTGGTATGAACAGTATATATATGTGTATGAACTGAATATATATGTGTAAGAACAGAATATATATGTGTAAGAACAGAATATATATGTGTATGAACTGGATATATATGTGTAAGAACTGAATATATATTTGTAAGAACTGAAAATATATGCGTAAGAACTGAATATAAATGCGTAAAACTGAATATATATTTGTAAGAACTGAATCTATATGCGTAATAACTGAATATATATGCGCAAGAACTGAATATATATGCGTAAGAACTGAATATATATGCGTAAAACTGAATATATATGTGTAAGAACTGAATATATATGCGTAAGAACTGAATATATATGTGTAAGAACTGAATATATATGTCTAAGAACTGAATATATATGCGTAAGAACTGAATATATATGCGTTAAAACTAAATATATATGCTTAAGAACTGAATATATATGTGTAAGAACGGAATATATATGTGTAAGAACGGAATATATATGCGTAAGATCTGAATATATATGCGTAAAACTTAATATATATGTGTAAGAATTGAATATACATGCGTAAGAACTGAATATTTATGCGAAAGAACTGAATATATATGCGTAAGAACTCAATATATATGCTTAAAAACTGAATATATATGGGTAAAACTGAATATATCTGTGTAAGAACTGAATATATATGCGTAAGAACTATATATATTTGCGTAATAACTGAATATATATGCGTGAGAACTGAATATATATGCGTAAAATGGAATAGATATGTGTAATAACTGAATATATATGCTTAAGAACTGAATATATATGCGTAAGAACTGAATATATATGTCTAAGAACTGAATATATATCCGTAAGAACTGAATATATATGCGTAAGAACTGAATATTTATGCGTAAGAACGGAATATATATGTGTAAGAACGAAATATATATGTGTAAGTACGGAATATATATGTGTAAGAACGGAATATATATGCGTAAGAACGGAATATATATGTGTAAGAACGCAAAATATATGTGTACGAACGGAATATATATGTGTAAGAACGGAAGATATATGTGTAAGAACTGAATATATATCTGTAAGACCTGAATATATATGTGTAAGAACTGAATATATATGTGTAAGAACTGAATATATATGTGTAAGAACTGAATATTTATGCGTAAAACTGAATATATATGTGTGAGAACTGAATATATATCCGTAAGAACTGAATATATATGCCTAAGAACTGAATATATATGCTATATGAGTAAGAACTGAATATATATGCGTAAGAACTGAATATATATGCGTAAAAATGAATATATATGTGTAAGAACTGAATATATATGCGTAAGAACTGAATATATATGCGTAAGAACTGAATATATATGTGTAAGAACTGAATATATATGCGTAAAACTGAATATATATGTGTAACAACTGAATATATATGCGTAAGAACTGAATATATATGCGTAAGAACGGAATATATATGTCTAAGAACTGAATATATATGCGTAAGAACGGAATATATATGTGTAAGAACGGAATATATATGCGTAAGAACGGAATATATATGTGTAAGAACGGAATATATATTTGTAAGAACGGAAAATATATGTGTATGAACGGAATATATATGTGTAAGAACTGAATATATATTGGTATGAACAGTATATATATGTGTATGAACTGAATATATATGTGTAAGAACAGAATATATATGTGTAAGAACAGAATATATATGCGTAAGAACTGAATATATATGCGTAAAACTGAATATATATGTGTAAGAACTGATTATATATGCGTAAGAACTGAATATATATGTGTAAGAACTGAATATATATGTCTAAGAACTGAATATATATGCGTAAGAACTGAATATATATGCGTTAAAACTGAATATATATGCTTAAGAACTGAATATATATGTGTAAGAACGGAATATATATGTGTAAGAACGGAATATATATGCGTAAGATCTGAATATATATGCGTGAAACTTAATATATATGTGTAAGAATTGAATATATATGCGTAAGAACTGAATATTTATGCGAAAGAACTGAATATATATGCGTAAGAACTCAATATATATGCTTAAAAACTGAATATATATGGGTAAAACTGAATATATATGTGTAAGAACTGAATATATATGCGTAAGAACTATATATATTTGCGTAATAACTGAATATATATGCGTAAGAACTGAATATATATGCGTAAAGTGGAATATATATGTGTAATAACTGAATATATATGCTTAAGAACTGAATATATATGCGTAAGAACTGAATATATATGTCTAAGAATTGAATATATATCCGTAAGAACTGAATATATATGCGTAAGAACTGAATATTTATGCGTAAGAACGGAATATATATGTGTAAGAACGAAATATATATGTGTAAGTACGGAATATATATGTGCAAGAACGGAATATATATTCGTAAGAACGGAATATATATGTGTAAGAACGCAAAATATAGGTGTACGAACGGAATATATATGTGTAAGAACGGAATATATATGTGTAAGAACTGAATATATATCTGTAAGACCTGAATATATATGTGTAAGAACTGAATATATATTTGTAAGAACTGAATATATATGTGTAAGAACTGAATATTTATGCGTAAAACTGAATATATATGTGTGAGAACTGAATATATATCCGTAAGAACTGAATATATATGCGTAAAAATGAATATATATGTGTAAGAACTGAATATATATGCGTAAGAACTGAATATATATGCATAAGAACTGAATATATATGTGTAAGAACTGAATATATATGCGTAAAACTGAATATATATGTGTAAGAACTGAATATATATGCGTAAGAACTGAATATATATGCGTAAGAACTGAATATATATGTCTAAGAACTGAATATATATGTGTAAGAACTGAATATATGCGTAAGAACTCAATATATATGCTTAAGAACTGAATATATATGCGTAAGAACTCAATATATATGCGTAAGAACGGAATATATATGTGTAAGAACGTAATATATATGCGTAAGGACTGAATATATATGCGTAAGAACTAAATATATGCGTAAGAACTGAATATATATGAGTAAGAACTGAATATATATGTCTAAGAACTGAATATATATGCGCAAGAACTGAATATATATGCGTAAGAACTCAATATATATGCTTAAAAACTGAATATATATGCGTAAAACTGAATATATATGTGTAAGAACTGAATATATATGCGTAAGAACTGAATATATTTGCGTAACAACTGAATATATATGCGTAAGTACTGAATATTTATGCGTAAGAACGGAATATATATGTGTAAGAACGAAATATATATGTGTAAGTACGTATTATATATGTGTAAGAACGGAATATATATGCGTAAAAACGGAATATATATGTGTAAGAACGGAAAATATATGTGTACGAACGGAATATATATGTGGAAGAACTGAATATATATGTGTAAGAACTGAATATATATCTGTAAGAACTGAATATATATGTGTAAGAACTGAATATATATGTTTAAAAACTGAATATATATGTGTAAGAACTGAATATATATGCGTAAAACTGAATATATATGTGTGAGAACTGAATATATATCCGTAAGAACTGAATATATATGCGTAAGAACTGAATATATATGCGTAAGAACTGAATATATATGCGTAAGAACTGAATATGTATGTCTAAGAACTGAATATATATCCGTAAGAATTGAATATATATGCGTCAGAACTGAATATATATGCGTAAAAACTGAATATATATGTGTAAGAATGCAATATATATGTGTAAGAACGGAATATACATGTGTAAAAACGGAATATATATGCGTAAAAAGGGAATATATATGAGTAAGAACGGAATATATATTTGTAAGAACGGAAAATATATGTGTAAGAACGGAATATATATGTGTAAGAACTGAATATATATGTGTAAGAACGGAATATATATGTGTAAGAACTGAATATATATGCGTAAGTACTGAATATATATGCGTAAGAACGGAATATATATGTGTAAGAACGGAATATATATGTGTAAGAACGGAATATATATGCGTAAGAACTGAATATATATGTCAAAAACTGAATATATATCCGTAAGAACTGAATATATATGCGTTAGAACTGAATATATATGCGTAAGAACGGAATATATGTGTAAGAACTGATTATATATGCGTAAGAACTGAATATATATGCGTAAGAACTGAATATATATAGAACTGAATATATATGCGTAAGAACTGAATATATATGCGTAAGAACTGAATATATATGCGTAAAACTGAATATATATGTGTAAGAACTGAATATATATGCGTAAGAACTGAATATATATGCGTAAGAACTGAATATATATGCGTAAGAACTGAATATATATGCGTAATAACTGAATATATATGTCTAAGAACTGAATATATATGCGTAAGAACTGAATATATATGCG
>JAWPHD010024807.1:0-18171 GCA_037043455.1 Cyrtodaria siliqua | reverse complement strand
GATATTTAAATTTCTGAAATGCAATTTTAGGCGAACCATTCTAACAGCTAAATAATCTCAAAACCTACTGAAAAGTATTTTAAAGTAATATTCCTATACTGCTTTTAAAACAATTTTCGACTTCCAGTTAGATATGAAAACTGCTCACATAATTGGGTTGAACGTTTTTGCAAATCGAGGTGCGCTTCATTTGCACATTGTGCAGAATAGTTAGTCTCTAGGTTCGAGACTACTGTTGTTTGGTTGTTATGCTGAAACCTGTCAAATGGGTAAATTGATATTTCGATAATAATAACTCTACATAGCATTAAACTTCTGGAAAATTATTGTTTTTCGCAATTGGCATATGAAACTTGTTTGTATCTCTTTTACTTAACACATTTCGGACTTAATAGTAATTGTCAACTTGACAGTAAATTGCCAATTAACAGAATTCGCGGGCACCTGATGTTTTCTTAATTGGCATGAAATGAACCAAAAATGAGCAGAAATATAAAGCTTTTCTAAAAGCAAGTGATGGATCATATTACCCACTTGCACCAAAAGTGACAACAATTGGGAAGGATGGATGTGATATTCTTCTTCAGGTATGTATACTGTTTATACATGTTGTAATTGTATTGGTGATGGTTACTCCACCCACCCCGGGTACTGACCTGGATGTCAGTATAGTCATATATATAGGTCTATCGAGTAGATAGGAAATGGATAGCAGAGCGATGAATGTACTAGTTCTTCTGGCTGTATATATTTGAATTACATTGGGACTTCTTCAGCAGTTTCACATACTAATTTAATTAAATCACTACTTTACTGTAACACGTCTTTGTTAGATTAAACATGCCATCACTATGTCACGGATTCTGGATAACAGAGAAGAGAAAGAAATAAGCAGGCACACTGTATTAAGACTTACTATTCTAAATGATGTATACATCTAAATGGAGGAACTCACTGCAGCATATGTGTATTAGAATTAAAACAAAAAATCCAAATATATGTGGAGTCTCACAGGGTACTTATCCTGTGTAGGCAATATGGTTCATCTGTCACAGTGATTTGTTTACCTGTCCGTCCCGTGTTTAGGATGAATAATATTTGCAGGGACAAGAAAAAAAAAAGTGCATTTGCAATAATAATAATCATAAATCCCACGGCTTTCAGTTTTAACGCACAGTCTATATAGTCTATGCTAGAATTATTTTTAAGGACAAATCTAAATCAAGCTTCAAAGATTATAAGACTTACCTCGCACAGTTTGCTAATTATGACTCTTTTTTGGTAGGGTTGGGGCGGGTTGGAGGAGGGTTGGTTTAACCAGTCAACAGCAATAACAGTAAAAGCCATGTTTTCAGACAGCCGATTTTATTGTCTGTTGAAATGCCACCCAGTAAAAAGTTCTAAAAATGATGAAAACAGTATACTGTGGCTGGATTTCTTTCGAAACAGACTGATGAAGATAAGAGTACACCTACAGAAGAACGGTTGATCTACATGTACTTCAGAGCAGACTAAAAACTAACACGCACATTAAGTTTCTTTATGTAATTATGATAGCCAATTAGACATATAGGTAGGTGTTATTAACAAAAACTGTTATACACAGGTAAATTTCTGGACTCAGAGTTTTTCCAAAGGACTCATAAATCCTGAAGGCAGTGAGTCCCAGGCCTCATTATCACCAAATTGTAAAACTATCACTGCTGACTTTAAACAAAAGCATGTATGTTTCTTCCTAAATTCATATATAAAAGCCATGTCAACAGCAAGATTTCCTAAGTACAAAAAGGAGAACATTACTTCATCAAAATATTATGAGCAAATATTTCTTCTGATTTGGTTATGTTCTCAAAATGCCAAATAAGCTTACCAAATTTCATGGCAATCAGATAAGAACTGAGGGAGGAGTAATGCAAACACAAGAATTCCCTGAGAGGAGTTTTGTGTACACACAGTGTTTCAAAAAGGGAACATAATTCTATTAAAGGTATTTGGAGCAAAGAATCATGTCCATTCAATCACTCACGAAATCAGAGAGGAGTTGCATATACACAATTTCCCGGGATGGAGGGCAGCTAAAATTTAATTTCAAACACTATAAATGCTTCCAGGCTATTCGTGACTCAGGTGTATAAACATCAAGTAGCTCCTTCATACATGTAATAGCAATCCTTTTATGAATTGAATTGAATATTTTATTTTAAGAGGGTCAGGGTTCAAATTTATCACTTCAGGGCACGAAAATTCCACTATGACGAGTGCTCATTGATGCAGGCAGATAAATTCTTTAACAATTTATCAATTTGGCCATCCAAATATTGCGTAGGAAGAATAACTCAGAAACAAATTTTCTTGCCCTGCGACTTATTTACTTGCTAAATGCAAGTAGATATTTGCAGATTGCAAGTAGAAAATGTTAGCACTTGCTAAATTGTGCAAGTAATAAAAGAAACCCACTAAGTCTAAATCAACATTTATTCACTAAACATATTCATCAAACTTAGTATTCATCAAACTGAGTAAAATAGGTGCATAGTAGCTGAGTGTTAAAAGTCATCATTTACATGTATAGAATTCCTGCTACAATGAATGGAAGGCTCTAAATTATTAATTATTTATTCTAAATTATTTTTTATTTATTATAAATTATTAATTAATGCAAGTGTCTTGAATAAAATAGCAAGTAGAAAATCTTGGCATTTGCTTTTTTTTTTGTGGCTAAAAATATTAAATTTGATCCCTGAGGGTAGCCCAGTTAGTAAAATTACTAATCTTCCCTGAGGTCCTCTTTACAAAGCAACATAGTAAATGTAATATGCATGTAAAATATTGACCTGTTTTAGAATTTGTAGACCATATTCTCTGGTACATACAGTCATGTATTTATATTTCTGAAATTTTCATGTATGTCCGCATCTAATGGTATTTTTCGCTCTGGCTCCTTACCGTTTCATTTTTTAAAATCTTATGTGCTATAGGTATCTGCATCTCAGCTCTGTACAAGGCACCGTGTCAGTTCAAACTGCAATCTGCTGCGAGACAGAATTACACTGTAACAGTCTGCTGCTATTAACATGTGATTAATAATTTCTGTTGGTGAATAGCAGTTATTATCATTGTAACATTTTCTTTTCCACAAAGCAAGGGATAGTTGCAACAGCTGATACTGTTTCTTGTTTTAATTAATGTTATTCTCCCTCTCATATATATTTATTTAATTATATTTATGTAACATGTGGAGTTGCCTCGGTAGCTCAGTGGTTAAAGACATTGTGCATTGGAGCTACATACCTCGGGCTCTGTGTGGGCTCGCTGGACGGCAGAGGCATGTGCTACAGTCCTCGGACTCTGCGTGGGCTCGCTCGATGGCAGAGGCATGTGCTACAGACCTTGGGCCCTGCATGGGCTCGCTCGATGGTGGAGGCATGTGCTACAGACCTCGGACCCTGCGTGGGCTCGCTCGATGGTGGAGGCATGTGCTACAGACCTCGGACCCTGTGTGGGCTCGCTCGATGGCGGAGTCATGTGCTAGAGACCTCAGGACCTGCGTGGGCTCGCTCGATGGGGGAGGCATATTGCACAGACCTCAGGCCCTGCTTGGGCTTGCTCGATGGCAGAGGCATGTGCTACAGACCTTGGGCCCTGCATGGGCTCGCTTGATGGTGGAGGCATGTGCTACAGACCTTGGGCCCTGCATGGGCTCGCTCGATGGTGGAGGCATGTGCTACAGACCTCGGACCCTGCGTGGGCTCGCTCAATGGTGGAGGCATGTGCTACAGACCTCGGACCCTGTGTGGGCTCGCTCGATGGCGGAGTCATGTGCTAGAGACCTCAGGACCTGTGTGGGCTCGCTCGATGGCGGAGGCATATTGTACAGACCTCAGGCCCTGCTTGGGCTCGCTGGATGGCGGAGGCATGTGCTACAGACCTCGGCGCTGCATGGGCTCGCTCGAAGGCAGAGACATGTCTGATGGGAAACTTCATCTCCCTCTGAATCTGCTGTCCCAATATAACCTAATGTGATGTGTTAATGTGATGTAAAACCCCATTTCATCTGTAGCATGTGAAACAATAGATTTACTACTTACCAGTACTGCTTTTGGTCATTATTGATACTTTTGGGGTAATTCCTAGTCTAGGTATGTGTATTAGTGTGCCTGGTCATCTCTGGCAGTAAATCTAATGATGTTTACCCAGTTTTATAAAATATGTAACAGACCAAGCTAAATGTACCCAGCATCCGAATAAACATATTGATTATTTACACAACTACTTGTATGGTAAAGTAGGTGTGAATGCTTGTCTCGGTGACAGGTTTATCTGCCAGGTCACTTATTTGTATTGATCTGTTATTCTCGTTGTCAGGAAACGTCCTTAAAAAGACATTAGTGTCACAGCACCAGATTATCGCTTTTTGTAGAACAGGGTGTCATCCTATATATACTTAATTATAGTAACATAAATAAGTAATTAAGAAAGTATTTGTTATTCTAGTAGTTGTTTATGTCTTTTGAGAAATGTAATGTTTTTTCATCCAGTATCCATTAATTACAATTCTAAAACACCCGCACTATATAGCCTAGTTTAACATATCTGGTTATATTCAACGATATATCACTCTAATTTTTGCAACGTTAGGAGAGTAAGCAAGGCAATGCGAAAGATTTCAGTTGTGTGCATTATTTTCGCGTTTTAGGGGTATTAGAATAGAAATAGAACATCGTTTACGGTGAATTATCGTGTAATATATCACGGTTTGTCGTTCAATTGTAAACAATAAATTCACTCGCACTTCGGGCTCGTGAAATTATTGTTTACAATTAAACTCCAAACCGTGCTATATTAAACGATAATTCACCGTAAACAATGTTCTATTTCTTAAGTAATTCTAATGCAAATATACTGTCATCCAGTATCCATTAATTACAAGTAATTCTAACGCAAGTATACTGTAACGCATTGCTCAGTTGGATAATGTCTCAAATTTACGACTGTAAAACGTACAATTTGCCATCTGAAATATACATGACTTCACATAACATTGTAACAAAGGGCATCATTGGATGACATCTACAAAATGCCATCACCCATCAATTTGAGTTTTCATAGGAAGAAATTGTGCATGTTTGATTTTGTTTTATATTTTTGACATTTAAACGGAAAGCATTAGAACTGAGATAACCATGCTGGGACAGTATGTGCTACCGCATCAACGTAAAACAAAATTCTCAGACCATAAAATGTGACACTCAAATAATTCCCCTTCCTAGATGAAAAATCTGTGTGTATGTGTAGTTCTAAGTTTTATAGTCCTTCCGCCAACGAACACGAAGAGGTAACCCTGAAGCGATGGGCTTAATAGAGTCTGGACTTTTCTAGATGAGTGTGTTGGTTGATCTGTCGCTGCTGTGTAGTGTAGTCGATTCTCTTGTAGGTATGTAGTGTTGTGTCACTGCTGCTCTACGTAGTTTCGCTGTGGCGGTGAAGTGGTCTGGTCGAGGTGGCCTACATCCGCTAAGGTGGTTGTCCTACATCCGCTACATGGTCGGGTTCTCTGTTTGGGGCCAAATCCATCACAGTATGACCCCTGCGCCGCACCCACCGCCCGATGTCTGTGTCACCCTTAGGTCTTCTGTAGCTTGTGAAGAACTACGGTCGAATGTGGGCTTCCACTGCAACGTAGGTGACCGGGTTTTATGGTTGAGTATAGGTCCGTTGCAGCTTCAGCCCGCGGACCTGTTCCGACTTCACGGATCTGGAGACATCAGATGGTGTATGCTGTGATGGGACGCAGGAGACACCCTCACTCTCGGTCAACCGACGTTCAGTCTGCCTAATCCCTGAGAATGACAAGTTCTCAAGTTTTCGGCATCCTGAATGTCGGCAGTGCCCAGGCAGCGACATGCACGCGGTGAAGGAGAGATGGAAAATCTTAGCATGGTTATCTCTTAAATAGCAAAATATAGTCAGTTTTATGTTATTATCCCTTTGCTACCACTTCATCTGACAGTAATAAACTTTACAGCAAAATAATGGCTGATAAAATATTAATGTAAATTGGCATTTTGTTTTATAATTAATCAGTTAGCAATGACAATTCTGTATGGCCAGTAGTAAAATTAGAATATTTATAATAACCATTTTAGTTGTCATATGATGCAAGAAAATTTCGATTAAAACCTGGGTCGCGGGTGAGTAGGGTTTGGCGTGGATTATAGGTGACAGAAATTGATAAGATTTTGTTTTAAATTGAACAGTTTGACCTGTAAAGTCAGTGTCAGCTTGAACAGTTTGGTTTTAGTTTACTATTTTATTAAAATCCAGTGCAGTTAAACGTATTTGACTTGATATTTTCTGCTGTGGCTTTTTTAATGTTTTGATTTTTATTCGTCTGAAGTTGTCATGGATTAATATACACAAGTGTTTGAAGTCCCATTCAGTGTGTTAACTCAAGTCAAAATATAATCAGCATACATACATTAATAGATTTATAGATCTTACAGATATCATTAAATATTTTGATGCATACATGTAACATCTCTCGCAGTCTCAGTGAGACAAAACCTCAAGAATTTCAAATTGTCTCACAATATAGCCTCACAGAAAGATGCAGTCAAAATTTATTATTTATCAAAAAATTTTACTTCTGGTTACGCTTTTGTGAAAATGTGAAAATCTCAAAACCTGCTGGCTTAAGGTGAGTTGGTTTTTCCTATTGAATGGGACTTTACTTGTAAATAATGAATTTTTCTGTCGTGATTTTTTTTAAAAATGTATTGTCTGTCAACTGTTTTTAAACATCAAAGGCTTCTTTAAAAGCCACAATACCTAAACTTTTAAATAAATATGGGTCTTTTTATTTTATTTAACATTTCTTGTGAAAACTGTTTTGCTGCAAACTACCGTAGTTTCTTTGTCTGGCCATTATTGTATGAGGACTACCTATGGTTACATGTGTATTTTCTTCTTTTTGTATGTTACAGTAGTGTCATTAGTTAAACACAGAATGTATACGGACTTTTGAAGACTGTCTTGTATGAATTTTTACTATATTTTATATCTCGGAAAGCTGCATTCAAAGGCAAACATACAAACTACAGCACATTTTTTGTCAGCTCCAGAGAGATCATTATTGTTTATGCCGGTAGTGTCAAATATGCATCTAAATAAGAGCATGATAAAATTTGTCTTTTACATATATATATGATCATGCTTTCAGTTAATATGAAACAAATAAAATATGTTTTAACTAAATATGAGTATAATATTAAAGAATTTCTGCCAAATAAACAGGGAAAGCAGGCCTGGTGGTAATATGTTTGTTGGGAAACTTCATCCTTCATCTCATGTCCATCTTTGGTAGCTGTCATGATATGACCTTATATTTGTTCACGCGTCCATCATGTAAACTCATTTCATTTATTCTTTGTCTTACCTTCTTAAACAGGGTTTTCATTATTAATAAATTGGAATGTTGATTTAATGATTGGCTTACATATTTAAGAATTAAGACGTCAAACATCCTTGTCGCCTATTTTCAGACCAATGGTGTAGACCAACAGCATGCCATTATAGAGTACAGTGACCAGGAGGACTGTTACGTGCTGCAGGACCTCAACACCGCACAGGGAACCTACGTTAACGATGTCCGTGTTCAGAATGCCGCTGTCCGGCTTGCCCCCGGCGATGTCATCAGATTTGGTTTCAACGGTGTACCTTACGAGCTCAACATTGAAAACCCTCCACCAGTAAGTTGTTTCATATTTTCTAACATTATGTGAGGTTTCTCTTTTAAGTTGGTTTGCTCTTAATCCTGGAAACTTACACATTTCAATACCATTTAGCTATAGTATCAGCAGTAGGGGTGTATTGATGCATCGACTTATTGATGTATCATGATTGTGGCCGTCTCGATAGCAATGCATCGATGCCAAACTGAACTTTCGATAGCAATTGCCGATAGTATGATGAAGTATCGATAGTTAACGAATAAAGAAATATTCTTAAATATCTGCATATATATAACATTCAGTAGCTTACCCCACCCATACGAACAAAGTTGCAACGGACATCGATTATCAACACATCATTGGTTATTTCTCTGACAAATAAGTAATTCCTGCACAATTATATGTAAATGTGCATTTGTATGCATCAAGAAAACACAACAGAGAAACAATACTGTATGATACATGTGTTTTTAACTAGCAATTAAAAGGCACAAATGCTATGTTAAAATTTCGCGATACTATCCTGATATTATCTCAATATTGCAATAGTATCGTGATAGTTTTTTAACTATCGCAGTACTATCGCATTAGTCACCCCTAATCAGCACACCGTCTATTCATTCAATAAAACAGTTAGATAATGGTAGTAGTTGTTCACCAATGTTGACTTTACCTCCATATACTATCCACTGGTATAATGTCATTCTTTAATTAACATGATTTGGAGCAAACAATACATTAATTGAACAAAAGATTTATCTGTTAAAGGCAATCTTGAAGTTTGTTTCAAGCGTTAAGCATCTTAATTGATTAATCCAGTGTCATTTTAACTTTAAACCTGCTAGCATATATTTAATTAATATTTTAAGTTTTAAATTTGTAGAGTCAGGTCTCAGCGAGTTGGCTTATTTAAACACCGAGATGGGCGTAGCCCATTGAGGTGTTTAAATAACCAACGAGCTGAGACAGACTTTTTTGTAGCATGGTGTACTTAGTAACACTGTGACGTTGTAATGACCGTACTCTAAATTCCTCTATCTGGTAGTTGTAGTACGGTATAGCTACGCCCCTTTAGTTACCTTAAATTAAACGATTTAATGCTTTGCATTCGACGAAGGAAATGTCACCGACCATGCTACAATTTTTAGTTATTCGACAAAATGTTTGAAAATAATATTTGTGCAATATCAGCTGTTGGTTATAACATGTAAAAAACAATTTGCTGTTATCTATTTTAATAATTAATACTATAAGTAATACTAAAAGGCAAGTTATGTAGAAAAAATAACAGGACGCCGTATGTTTTAAACAATTAAAGATTGCCTTGTGTCCCTTTAAAGGTTAATTAAAATATTTAAAACTGCTAGTGTGTATTCATAGTCGTATAAAACACAATAAAAATCAAATGATACCGTCTTTTTGTGTTATCTTAGATCAGCGAATTGCAATATTGTTATGCTTATAGAAACTAGCTTAATTAATTTTATAATATAATTTGAATGGTTGATTTTATTTAGTCATTGGCATTTTAATTAATACCCAAATTATATTTTACATTTTCCTTTCTTAATTTTAATTTAATTTTATAAGTTATCCATTAAAAAAGTATCCTCAAGTATTACTTATTGACCTTATCAGTTCAGTTTTAAACTTTAATTAACATATTTTCCCCCCAAATAAATACATCTTTATGTTTCCTTGTAATTAATTCTAAAATTGCATTTTAATTAAATTTTGATTAATTTAATGCAGGTTTCATTCTTCGGATAGTTCAAAAATTCAATGTGATCTACATATAATTGACCCAAATAGTAATTTTGATAGACAGTGCCTATTTATGTTATTTCTTATATTCCTTATTTGTAGAGTCGTATCGTCCAGAATTTCCACCAATCCACAGTAGGTATTCCCACAAACTGTAAAATAGCAATTAAAGTTTTATCCTTCCGCCTTACAGTCATAAACACTTACTGGTTACTAAAGAGCATTCATTCCTAACTTAAAGTTAACGCTACCAAAAGTTTAAAAGCTCATTAAATGTGCTTTTTGGCTTATCGATTAATGGGGCAGAGTTTATAAATGTGTGAAATATGGAAATGATTTTTAAGATGTTTGAAGAAGTTTAAATTTATCCGAGTGAATTAATTGTAAACGTCTTTTCAGAGACAGATCATTGCATACAGGTAGATGGTTTTTTATGAGCAAAGCAAAGATGATACATATCAAATTGTGTTACTGCGTGAATTTTATGCATAGCTCTTTTAACGTCTTTTAAAGATTGTATAAATGAAAAAATATGTTTTGCTTAACTGACAAATGAATAGAGAATGCATGTAACTTTTCAAGCTCTCCATGGTTATGTGTGCAATTCATACACTTTGATAACAAAATTATCGCTATAAATACAAAAGTACACTATATATAGTTCACATAATTGAAGATTTGCAATTTTGTCTAAGAACTGCATTCTGTTGTTGTTTTTTTCTATAAGCATGCAATGTATACGTAACCCAAAACAAGTGTTTATGATTTTAAGGTTCTCAGATCCCACACAGTGTATTTTACTGTGGTGTTGGTTGGTATTAAGGGAACCATCTGTAGTCTTGCTGTATTATAGGGAACCATCTGTAGTCGTGCTGTAAAGGGGAACCATCTGTAGTCTTGCTGTATAGCGGAACCATCTGTAGTCTTGCTTTGGATTTGATTCAGTATGGTCTTGCCAGTCAAACACAAGATCAATTGGTCACTGTATGCATGCTTCAATGTTTAATTGTCTGCATGGCATTTTTAAGCACTTCCATTGGTATACATTCCTCCCAGTTGTTGTTCATTATTGTACTGCACATGCATGGCACCATATTGTGGAACACATTGCAATGACTTTTATTTACTTTGTGAATCCTTTTAGAAAAGAATAGTTATATAATTAATAACACTTGCCTTGAGTGTATATATAAAAACAGGGAACTAAAGTTATTCTTCTGTGACTTGGCTCTATACTGCTTGACTGTCCAATGCCTACCGCCTCGAGCATGACTGTCCAATGTCTACCTCCTCAGGCACTTAAAACCCCTCAGACTTACTTGCTTACTTGTTTACTATGTACCAAACACTGACCTATAGCAACACAATGAAGGTCTAGGCATTCACTTGAAATACTTATCATAAACTGAAAAGTATACCATACATGCTTTACATCTCGTTGTGGGTGGGAAATATTCCCTAGTTCCAGCTTACAACCCTCAGTATAAGTTTGCCATCTCACACTGGACCCAGTACGTTGGTTTGCCATCTCACACTGGACCCTATGTTGGTTTGCCATCCCTCACTGGACCCTTCCTTCTGCAGAATATTTTACAGATTCCAGTCATATGTATTTCCAATCCTACCAAGGTGGCCTGACCCGTATTAGATATTTATTTAATGCAGTATTAACCACATTAACTAGTGCACATCATTTGCACACTTTGCATGCATGTAAATCTGACGGAAGTTGATATTTTATATTTTTATTTTCAATATTTCCAGATTTGTTTTAATTTTTCTTACTAAAACATGTAGTAAAATTATAGTATTTTCTTAAAATTTATTTCCCCCTTCACAGACATATAAACTAGATACTGTTTTTTCATTTCCCTCTTTTATATAGAATAGATAATATTTTATTTATATCCCCCTCGACATAGAATAGATACCCCACCCATTCCATTTAAAAGTTGTAGTAGATTTACATTATAACATGTATATATATAATATACATATACATGTATGAACTTACTTTTTCAGTATTGATTCTCAAGAAACATTTTAATTGAAAAATCCTCCATAATAAATGATACAGAATAACATAATTATCTACTATGCATAAACTAGAATTCCAAAAGCGACACATTTTTCATACATGCATAAGCTCTATAATACGCACAAAATAAGTCAAAAATTGCACAAAATGAGTGTGAAAATTAAGTTGCTCGATGAAATTACCAATAGTTAAAGATTTTCTTTGCACGCTTAATCTTTTAGATTTTAAACTTAATAGGATTTGTTGTTTAAAACAGTTTTGGCAGCCTTGCATATCTTAAAACAAATTTAATTTCAAGTACAGTTTTTATGAAAGTTTATATTGAGCATTAACAACATTAAATCGCAATGTGAAACATGAAATAAAATTAACAATCATGAATAGCTGAACTTCCATGTTTATATCAAGTTACCCACAAAATGTGTTGCTGTTTGAACAAGAGGTTAACGCTTAACATGGCTGTGGTATTGTGTAAAATAACAGTATTTAATATGTGAAAAACAGCCAACAGGATTTAAACACACAAGGTGTAGAAGATGTGCCAAAACAAGTTTTAATGAATAAAACCTCAGAGATCTCAAATTGATTGCATTAGGTACTTGATAGATTCTTGTTTAATGTGTTGGGCTATAGGTACGGCTTCTAGGCCTCTAGACTACAAATCAATGCATCTATTTGTCATTACTGAGAGTTCAAGTCTTGCCAAGAGGCATGTCTGTCTATTTGCACTCTATAGCAACTCTTCAATCAATTATCTCCCACTCCAAACTGAGAGCATGCATTTTATAGGGTCTTACTTCATTGTCAATACTTTATGGTACAGTAAAAGTACAGTTAAACAAACTTGACAGGAACTATAATTGTCTGGTTATTGAAGTCATTTGTTCAGTGAATGGCTGGAACACAGACAGGGACAGTTTGACCTATGACTGACAGTCTGGTTCCTGTGCTCATCTGTTCAGTGAATGGCTGGGACACAGACAGCGACAGTTTGACCTGTGACTGACAGTCTGGTTCCTGTACTCATCTGTTCAGAGAATGGCTGGGACACAGACAGGGACAGTTTGACCTGTGACTGACAGTCTGGTTATTGAAGTCATTTGTTCAGTGAATGGCTGGAACACAGACAGGGACAGTTTGACCTGTGACTGACAGTCTGGTTCCTGTACTCATCTGTTCAGTGAATGGCTGGGACACAGACAAGGACAGTTTGACCTGTGACTGACAGTCTGGTTCCTATTCTCATCTGTTCAGTGAATGGCTGGGACACAGACAAGGACAGTTTGACCTGTGACTGACAGTCTGGTTCCTGTACTCATATGTTCAGTGAATGGCTGGGACACAGACAGGGACAGTTTGAGTGAATGGCTAGGACACAGACAGGGACAGTCTGACCTGTGACTGACTGTCTGGTTCCTGTACTCATCTGTTCAGTGAATGGCTTGGACACAGATAGGGACAGTTTGACCTGTGACTGACAGTCTGGTTCCTATACTCATCTGTTCAGTGAATGGCTGGGACACAGACAAGGACAGTTTGACCTGTGACTGACAGTCTGGTTCCTATACTCATCTGTTAAGTGAATGGCTGGGACACAGACAGGGACCTGACAATCTGGTTCCTGTACTCATCTGTTCAGTGAATGGCTGGGACACAGGCAATGACAGTTTGACCTGTGACTGACAGTCTGGTTCCTGTACTCTTCTATTCATTAAATGGCTGGGACACAAACATAGACAGGGGTTCTTTCAACCATGTGACCTGTTACCCATCTATTGCATGAACTGTTTCTATTTTTAGAGTTCTTCCAACTAATAAGATGTAAAATTTTACCTCCTTATATTCAAACCAACTAGCATCTATACCACACCTATGTAACAATTAATCTGAATGATTGCTCCATTCAATGTTTCCGTTTCAGAAGAATATTGAATATCCATAATCCATTTTGAATAGGTGGTTTTCACATTTTGTCATTCCTCATGACAATCCATATATATACCAATCTATTCAAATGCTATAAAACTTCAATGTGATTGTCATAGTATTTAACTTGCTTAAATATTACTTTTAGCAATGGGCTATGTCTTTCTGTGCATTTCTAGACGATTGGATTTCTTTTTGATATTGAATTGAACAGATATGTCAGATTTAAAGTATCAGACTTTCTTTCAGTTACAATTTCTTTACCTTTCTCAATATAATTACATGATTCAGATACTTGAATTCGATAAATTCCATTAATAAAGGCGGAAATGTTTTATGGCATTGCACATTCTTTTATCTGACCTACAAAGATGGCTTGCAGATTGTGCCAGAACTCATTTGTGCTTGCATGGCCTGGAAGGACTATAACCTTAGTAATGCACACGTTTTCTCCCATTAGATATAAATGTATCAGATGATGTTGCTGCACGCTGTTTCATAAAGTTGATCATATTTTGATATTACACATATGTAATATCATTGATTGACACTATTCCATGTTCAATGATGCTATCCCTGGTGCCCGGGAAAGAAATAGGCAACTGCTTATCTAGGCAGTGGGGTAAAATCCCCTCCACCTCAAATTTATTTTTATCTTTATTTAAATGGAAGTTGTGCTTGGAATGTTCATTCCTGTTGGCGCCATATAACTTTTTTGTGTTGGTGCGCCTTAAAACTCAATTCAACTAAATTTAACTCAGTGATACTATACCATGCATGTATTTTACTCTTGGCTTGTGAGGAAGTGTCGATCCTTACGGATGGTGGGATGTGTACAGTACTGGTTCTACCCAGGAAAAGTGGGTGGTCTGACTCCACCACAAAAAATCGACAGTCATATATAACATTACATGTGTTGAAAATGACGTAAAACACCATACAAACAAAACAACAGACAAAACATATTTTACTCCTTATTTCAGTGAACTATAACAAATGATATAAGTATATCATAAAATTATTACATTTTTGTTTGTTTCATAAATAAAAAATCTCAAGCTAAATTTTCAATAATCCTTACACTGTAATGCGAAGTCTTGTAACATATAAATATGACTGGACTTGTTTCATAGTTTTATATGAAACGAACACAAATGTGAGATCCTCTAATTTTTAAACTTTCTTAAATATTGGCATAGAATTTGATTGTGTTATAACCCTTGGTAATGTCAATATGTCTGAATGTTTTCTTTGCCCAAACCATTAAGTAAGATATTTGACCATTGATTAATGTGAGAAGTCTGAAAGTGCTTTATAGATATTCAGTATTTGATCTTTTACAAATATTACATTGTGTTTTATAAAGATGATGTTTTAGCTACAGATATCATATTTTATTTAATTGGTCCGTTTAAAAAAAAAGAAGATAATTTGACAAAAAAAAAGACTTCTATTTTTATCTAGCAGATATGAAATGCAAATAAAAATGTAACCTGCACCTGCTACCCATTCAGAATATTATCCAATCTTATCACATAACATGGCTTCTAGAGTGCAATAAATTATTTCTCGTAATACGCTGGTGCATTGCAGATGCATCACTGTGTTTGTATACAGGAAAACATTTAATCCCAATTGTTTGTATGGTATATCATACGATATGTTCAGACAACTATTTATCAATATTTGAAATCTTACTTCATAAAATGCATGTTAGTAATGTTGAATTTGGTTTAAGGTGTCGCATTATTTGTAGTGTGAACACATTTACAGCCGCGTAACGTAGTGACGTCATGTAAACAACAAAACGACGTCATGATTTTTCTTACAAATTGCCGTTGTATATAAGGTAAATTGACAACAATAATGTGAAACTATCACGTTGTAGGTGTGTTATGTTATAAACAGAATCTTACATTTGTGACTGTGTATTATTGACTTTAATAAACTCATTGGATAAAAAGATAGGATACTCGGCAGAGCCTCGTAACTTTTCATTTTATCCAACTTGTTTATTAAAATCAATAATCCATAGTGACCCATGTAAGATCCTCTATTTAATAGACTATTAACAATCTGTTTAAAGGAACACAAGATAACCTTCTTTTTTTTTTTTAAATTCGCAGCGCTCCATTAGTTTTTCGCAATGACTTGCATTTGATGCATTAACATTAATTATAAGAATAGCATAAAGGACATTGTGTATGTTATTAACTCAGTTGATAATATTGCACCAATGATATGTTTAAGCCTACGGTGGTCTCTAAGACGATCCAATGAAAACTCAGAATAGTATTCAATTATGCAAGCAGGTTTACAGTCAAGATTATACTGTATAAATAAACTGAGATTCGTTTTGAATATCGAAAAATGCTTGATAAACACTCCAAGATTGCCGTGTATCCCTTTAAAGTTAAAAGCCTTGCCAAATTACTCCAATCTAAAGTCTACAAGTCTACAAAGGGAGGGGGGATTTATTTTGAAACCAAGAGTCTAGTAAATGATATTTTCTTGTGCAAGGTCATTAAAATGAATATTTAAATAGGTGACAATTTTCAACTCCAAACAGAACTATAATTTATTTATTTTTTGCGGCAACACTTAATCTAGATTTTTTCAGATTAATCTATAATGATATTGGTTTTGCTGATAATTCTTCACCCTAGATAAAGTTGAGACAAGGTGCTACACCTTTTTTCTCCTTCAAGTTTGAGAACACATTTATACAACTTGGCGACATGTTACACTGATTTCGTCCTCAGTTCTCGTTGCTACGTGTCAAGTCGGTCATGTTTACATTATATTTGCTACATATAGTGTTTAAATTGTGTGTATATTTGCCATCAAGTCTTGATATTTTTCAAGGCTGGTTTTAATATTGTTTATTGTTGATATAAATTTCTGCTTTAGAAAAAAAAGCAAATAGTGATATTCTCAGTAGACCAATCTTAGTTTTGGCTACATATATTTTCAGACATATGTTTCTGTGATTAGACGTCACACTGCCTCTTGGCACAAATTGACTGCCGTTGAATTGAACATTCTTGAGCAGGATTCACAAATCTGTAAAGTTCACAAGAGGCATGCACAGTCTGAATTTTAAAACAAACACGCTTGTTTCGTTTTTGTTTCATTATTTAAGATATGGAACATCAGTTACAGTGAATTATCCCATTTTTGGGATTTCTGTTGAACACAATAAATAGTGACATGACAAATCACCGTAAACAATGTTCTGTTTTTATCTATTACCCTTAATATACGAAAATAGTGCAGGACAATGAAATCTTTCTCACTCTGTTAATGTTATATAATGTTGTCTTTGTACAACATCGCGCAAACTGTGCACCTTCCCAGGTCGCCGGCATAGATTCCAGTGATATATCGTAAATTATAATGAGATTTTTCAAACTAGATTATAGTACAGGTGAATTAGAATATTATATAATGTCAATAAAATACTCTATGTAAACAAAATTAATAAGCTCGGCTACCATTTTATTCTTATATTAAATTACACCAATCGCAAAATAACTGAACATGTTTTAAATGGACACATAGCAATGTTATATATTATTGGGTAACATTTAAACATTAAGTCATATGCAAAAACAATTTTATTTGAACTTTTCAAATAATTATTAACCCTTAGCGTGCCAAGGGCAACTACAATTGCTCCAAAACAACCCTTTGTGACAATCATGGAATGGTCTAAATTTAAAGAAAGGACAGTCCATTATACATTCATAGTGGGCTAAGGGTTAATAAAGATTTGAAAATATGTGCCAAGTTATGTAGAAAAACTAAGGGAACGACACAATTAAAAAAATTTATACATGGTTGCCGTGTGTCCCTGTTACTGGATACGAAATGCAATTTTCTATCATGATTACCTATAATCAAATAAAATTGTGAATATTGTTGCACATTTTCTGCCAGAGCTAATTAGATTATGTGTGTATTGACTAATTCATATATTTCAAGGGTAGCACTACATAGAAAAATGTGTAATATATTAATACTGAAAGTGTCATGCAATAATATTCAAGATTATTTGAGGAATCTAACAGCTGTGAGACATATGAAATTTGTCTCGCACCCATATTATCTCTATTATACGTTAATGTTTCTTAAATTCTGTCCAACCTGACTTTTGTTGAACTTAATCCAGATTTAAATCCATTTATACTTTAAAGTCGTTATTGACAGTTTTATAAAGGTTTTGGTAGGTTAAGAATTCTTTGATCAATTTTCTAAACAGTTAAATAGTATGAATAAAAAATTAAATTAAATAGAAAAGTTATTTAACAAACAAGTTACAAACTTTCTTGTCATTAGGACAATAAACTTTTGAATGAAGAAATAAGGGGCGTAGCTGTGTCTAAACCAGTGTGTAAGCACAAAGTCTAGGTGGGTCAGGGGCATGTCCACCCACCCCCCACCCCCCCACCCCCCTCCCTTTTTTTGAGAAGGAAGCCAAATCCTGCATTCTGACGGTATTTTAAGCAGCAACAAGATGTTTTTAACCCGCAATTTCAAGCTTTTGTAATCTGCAATTTCGCAACAAAAATGTCGGAACAGAACAAAATAACATATATTAATATGAATACTTGTTTTCTGAAAATCTTTCGAAATTTTGCACAATCATGGTGTGTTTGGTTCCGAAAGACCGCAAGCGAAAACAGTTCGACTTTTACTTTCTGAAAAGACCAT
>JAWPHD010024806.1:0-18173 GCA_037043455.1 Cyrtodaria siliqua | reverse complement strand
AATATCTATGTAGGGAATGCCTGAAACATCACAACAAATTTGCCGCGATGAGGAGTCACCGGATACTGGATGTGGGGACCACTGCGGGGCAGGGTCCACGACCAACCAAGGTGGTTGTCATGGAGAAATGTGAGCGACACAACGGCAACCCTATAGATACATACTGTGGGAATCATGACGCTGTCTGTTGTTCCACGTGCGTGTCTCTTGATCATAGGTATGTACATTGGATTTAGTGAGTGAATGAGTGGGTATGTGATTGAGTGTGTCAGAGAAAGAGAAAGAGAGTTCTTGATCATAGGTATGTACATTGTAGAGAGAGAGAGAGAGAGAGAGAGAGAGAGAGAGAGAGAGAGAGAGAGAGAAAGAGACTTCGGGAATCATGATTTTTGGATTGCTGTTTCCCTTCTTTGTAACACAGAAAACCCAGAACTTTTATAGCAGTTCTTTATATTTTATCAATTGTTTATATTTCTTAGAATATGTTTACTTAATTTCATCAGGTGTTTACTGGCTTAATACTAACTGATGAAATCTGGATCAGGAAACGTACAGCAAACAAATTACCATTCTTTCATTAAATTATGAAAAATGTACTTTTAATGAATGTCAACACGTCCTACATCATGCAGAGGTTGGACCATTCCAAAACTGAATTGTAAGCCAAACATTTTATTATCAGAACAATTTTCCAACTTTAAAATAACAAATCTTAACACAGTTCACACTTTCAAAATGAATGAAAGTGAACTTCTGCTGAAATTAGTATGCCAACATTGTGTTCCAACTCTCAATTCTGCTGAATGAGTATGCCAACATTGTGTTCTATCTCTCAATTCTGCTGAAATGAATACCCTAACATTATGCTCCAATCGTCAGTTCTGCAGAAATGAGTATGCCGACATTTGGTCTTCCAACTCTCAATTCTGCTGAAATGAGTTTTCCAACATTGAGTTCCAACTCTCAATTCTGCTGAATGAGTATGCCAACATTGTGTTCTATCTCTCAATTCTGCTGAAATGAATACACTAACATTATGCTCCAGTCGTCAGTTCTGCAGAAATGAGTATGCCGACATTTGGTCTTCCAACTCTCAATTCCGCTGAAATGAGTTTTCCAGCATTGTGTTCCAATTCACAATTCTGCTGAAATGAGTTTGCAACATCGTGTTCCAACTTGCAATTCTGCTGAAATGAGTACACCAACAATGTGTTCCAATTCTCAATTCTGCTGAAATGAGCATACCAGCTTTGTGTTCCGACTCTCAATTCTGCTGAAATGAGTACACCAACAATGTGTTCCAATTCTCAATTCTGCTGAAATGAGTATACCAGCTTTGTGTTCCGACTCTTAATTCTGCTGAAATGAGTATACCAATATTGTTTTCTTATTTTCAATTCTGCTGAAATGAGTATGCCAACTTAGAGAATAGTTTATGGCGGGGATTTCTTTATTCACACTGTCCCGTTTTATTGGGTTGACAATAGGGTAAGTGTGAGGTTTGGTGCACCCTAGAACCTGGTTTAAACCCCCAGTGGCTTTTTTGCCACTGACCGTTCCAAGGCGGTAGCCCTATTGTCAACCCTTTTGTGTTTGTGATGTCTTATTTGGCCTTTTATTCATCTTTAAATTTGTTCTTTGTTTCTGTGTGTGTTTGTAGTTGACTGTCGTCCTTGAATGCTGCTTTACCTGTTTGATTTGTATAACTATATATGTATTCCATCTCTCAATTCTGCAGAATTGTGAGTTGGAACACAATGTTGGCATACTCATTTCTGCAGAATTGAGAGTATGCCAAAATTGTGTTCTAACTCCCAACTGACTTGGGGGTATCATAACATACAATACAATTAATTTTGTACATTTGCCTATTAAAGCATAGATGTATTCACAGGTTCTTAAATACTCTTGATTTAATATGCATAAAATGAATTATGAGTTGGTATCTCTTTAATTCGATGCTCCAGTTTTGGGGTATGACCTGGCTCTATAGAGTTTTGATTCTCAAAACTGGTAAATTATATATATACCTCGTCGTCATTAGGTTAAGAAACGGTGAACATATGTTGATAAATTTGTCTGTTGTTGGCGGAATAGCTACTTTAACATAAAGTTGATATCTACCAGTGGTACATAATCGATATCCACTATTTGACCTCAAGCTGATATCTACCAGTGGTACATAATCGATATCCGCTATTTGACCTCAAGCTGATATCTACCAGTGGTACATAATCGATATCCGCTATTTGACCTCAAGCTGATATCTACCAGTGGTACATAATCGATATCCACTATTTGACCTCAAGCTGATATCTACCAGTGGTACATAATCGATATCCACTATTTGACCTCAAGTTGATATCTACCAGTGGTACATAATCGATATCCACTATTTGACCTCAAGCTGATATCTACCAGTGGTACATAATCGATATCCACTATTTGACCTCAAGCTGATATCTACCAGTGGTACATAATCGATATCCACTATTTGACCTCAAGCTGATATCTACCAGTGGTACATAATTGATATCCACTATTTGACCTCAAGTTGATATCTACCAGTGGTACATAATCGATATCCACTATTTGACCTCAAGCTGATATCTACCAGTGGTACATAATCGATATCCACTCTTTGACCTCAAGCTGATATCTACCAGTGGTACATAATCGATATCCACTATTTGACCTCAAGCTGATATCTACCAGTGGTACATAATCGATATCCACTATTTGACCTCAAGCTGATATCTACCAGTGGTACATAATCGATATCCGCTATTTGACCTCAAGCTGATATCTACCAGTGGTACATAATCGATATCCGCTATTTGACCTCAAGCTGATATCTACCAGTGGTACATAATCGATATCCACTATTTGACCTCAAGCTGATATCTACCAGTGGTACATAATCGATATCCATTATTTGACCTCAAGCTGATATCTACCAGTGGTACATAATCGATATCTACTATTTGACCTCAAGTTGATATCTACCAGTGGTACATAATCGATATCCACTATTTGACCTCAAGCTGATATCTACCAGTGGTACATAATCGATATCCACTATTTGACCTCAAGCTGATATCTACCAGTGGTACATAATCGATATCCACTATTTGACCTCAAGCTGATATCTACCAGTGGTACATAATCGATATCCACCATTTGACCTCAAGTTGATATATACCAGTGGTACATAATCGATATCCACTATTTGACCTCAAGTTGATATCTACCAGTGGTACATAATCGATATCCACTATTTGACCTCAAGCTGATATCTACCAGTGGTACATAATCGATATCCACTATTTGATCTCAAGTTGATATCTACCAGTGGTACATAATCGATATCCACTATTTGACCTCAAGCTGATATCTACCAGTGGTACATAATCGATATCCACTATTTGATCTCAAGTTAATATCTACCAGTGGTACATAATCGATATCCACTATTTGACCTCAAGTTGATATCTACCAGTGGTACATAATCGATATCCACTATTTGACCTCAAGCTGATATCTACCAGTGGTACATAATCGATATCCATTATTTGACCTCAAGCTGATATCTACCAGTGGTACATAATCAATATCTACTATTTGACCTCAAGTTGATATCTACCAGTGGTACATAATCGATATCCACTATTTGACCTCAAGCTGATATCTACCAGTGGTACATAATCGATATCCACTATTTGACCTCAAGCTGATATCTACCAGTGGTACATAATCGATATCCACTATTTGACCTCAAGCTGATATCTACCAGTGGTACATAATCGATATCCACTATTTGACCTCAAGTTGATATCTACCAGTGGTACATAATCGATATCCACTATTTGACCTCAAGATGATATCTACCAGTGGTACATAATCGATATCCACTATTTGATCTCAAGTTGATATCTACCAGTGGTACATAATCGATATCCACTATTTGACCTCAAGCTGATATCTACCAGTGGTACATAATCGATATCCACTATTTGATCTCAAGTTGATATCTACCAGTGGTACATAATCGATATCCACTATTTGACCTCAAGCTTATATCTACCAGTGGTACATAATCGATATCCACTATTTGACCTCAAGCTGATATCTACAGGTGGTACATAATCGATATCCACTATTTGACCTCAAGCTGATATCTACCAGTGGTACATAATCGATATCCACTATTTGACCTCAAGTTGATATCTACCAGTGGTACATAATCGATATCCACTATTTGACCTCAAGCTGATATCTACCAGTGGTACATAATCGATATCCACTATTTGATCTCAAGTTGATATCTACCAGTGGTACATAATCGATATCCACTATTTGACCTCAAGCTGATATCTACCAGTGGTACATAATCGATATCCACTATTTGACCTCAAGTTGATATCTACCAGTGGTACATAATCGATATCCACTATTTGACCTCAAGCTGATATCTACCAGTGGTACATAATCGATATCCATTATTTGACCTCAAGCTGATATCTACCAGTGGTACATAATCGATATCTACTATTTGACCTCAAGTTGATATCTACCAGTGGTACATAATCGATATCCACTATTTGACCTCAAGCTGATATCTACCAGTGGTACATAATCGATATCCACTATTTGACCTCAAGCTGATATCTACCAGTGGTACATAATCGATATCCACTATTTGACCTCAAGCTGATATCTACCAGTGGTACATAATCGATATCCACTACTTGACCTCAAGTTGATATCTACCAGTGGTACATAATCGATATCCACTATTTGACCTCAAGCTGATATCTACCAGTAGTACATAATCGATATCCACTATTTGATCTCAAGTTGATATCTACCAGTGGTACATAATCGATATCCACTATTTGACCTCAAGCTGATATCTACCAGTGGTACATAATCGATATCCACTATTTGATCTCAAGTTGATATCTACCAGTGGTACATAATCGATATCCACTATTTGACCTCAAGTTGATATCTTGTTACAACATGACCCTAGTGGTTGGGGCTAACTGAGGAAAGAATCAATGACGGTGAATGCATTTACATAAGTTTAATGCAACTTTTAAAATATGTTAAATATATATACAATTATCAAAAAAAGCAAGCGAACACACAGATGAAATATGAAAAGACTGTTCTCATGAACGTTTAAGACGTTCTTAGTATTATCTCAAATACTGAATGTGTCGACTGACTATAGACGACACTAAAGTGTTGTTAAAGTCATAACAATGTTGATGTGCACAATAATTATGGTCTAGCGCGATGAAGGTGATGCGCGAGAGCTCATGAATATGATGATGCGCGAATCCAATGGGTGATTGTCATCAAATGCCTTATATAAGGGTTGATGACGAGATATATATGGTAATTAACCTCCACCGAGGTTGTGACTGAAGTTCCTCCAGTGAGGACTGATAACGGGCCCACCTCGTGTCCCGTGTGTTGTTGATATTATAACCTGGCCATGTTGCACAGGTACGGGGACCGTCTCCACCGCTCGTAACGTTATGCGTGGAAGGCTTAGCTCCATTGCGGAAGGCTTTTCTCCACTCCGGACGGGTCATCTCCACTCCGGAAGTGTTATCTCCACCGGACGGGTTAGGCTGTAATAATACATACGTTTTAGATGTCGGTTCATAAACACACCAATCTTATATAATTATCATTACACCAACAAATCATTATCTAATAAATATATGCAAGCCACTCTCTAATTATGATGAGTAGCAATGGATGTATATTCTACAACGCCATGTATACTCGTCGAACATTATACTAGTCACTCCTCTCATTGTTAACTAATGCACCTTATATACAACGTTATCAATTCAATCGTGTATTACAATCACTGAGTTATACGCCAACGTTAACTAATGCACCTATTATACAACGTTATCAAATTAATATTGTTTTACAATTAATAATCAATTACAATAATTACATCTAATAAAGTAACTTCAAAATCATATGCTAGTCTCAAGTTAATGTTTGAGAAACATAAAAGCTAACCGGATGTCGTAACATCGCCAACCAAGATGGCGCCGCCCACTGAATACAAATGTACGATAAAAGTTCATAAAATAAATACTGACCACATATTGCCTGTGAATTTCGCCGGTTCCAGCATCTGCTCAAACAAAGTAACTTTCAATCAATCCCGGCAGGATGTGCCAGGACTTGAGAACAATGCATTTTATAAGCGACGTTCCGCCCAAAAAATTATTTCCCACGATCATTCCGTGACGCACGTGGCAACATGCGCAGTAATAACATCTACACGAAAGGACCCTTTAACAACTTTTCCCTTTAAAGAAATAGACTATAAATTTACATGCATTAGCACAAAACTAAACTTATTAAACGGCCCTTCCGGACGCCCTCTACCGGCCACTTAAAATTGCACGCTTTTCCGTGTTACCTAAATATATCATGGACATTGTGAATTGGTTTCATCTGAACAATGGATAAGCGTGTGACTGACATGTGAATACAAGAGCGGTGTACGACCAATACGCTCTACTGGTGATTATTTTGTGACATATCTACCAATGGTTTCTGATCGATATCCACTATTTAACCTGAAGATGATATCTACCATTGGTACATAATCAATATCCACTCTTTAACCTAAAGTTGATATCCACCAGTTGTATCTGATCGATATCAACTGTAGAAACACAAGTTGATATATGCCAGTTGTATTTGATTGATATCCACTGTAGAAACACAAGTTGATATATGCCAGTTGTATTTGATTGATATCCACTATATAACCTAAAGCTGATATCTGCCAGCTGTATCTGATTGATATCCACTATTTAACCTTCATTTGATATCTGCCAGTTGTTTCTGACTGATATCCACTATTTAATCTAAACTTGATATCTACCAGGTGTATATGATCAATATCCACTATTTAACCTAAAGTTGATATCTACCAGTTGTAGCTGATCGATATCCACTATTCAACCTGAAATGAGATCTGCCAGTTGTAGCTTATTGATATCTGCCAGATGTATCTGTTTGATATCCACTATTTCAAACACAAATTGATATCTGCCAGTTGTTTCTGATCGATATCTACTATTGAAACACAAGCTGATATCTACCAGTTGTATCTGATTGATATTCAATATTTAACTGAATTTGAGATATGTCAGTTGTATGATTGATATCCACTATTCATTTAACCTAAAGTTGATATCTACCAGTTGCATATGATCGATATCAACTACTGAAACACAAGTTGGTATCTGCTAGTTGAATCAATTGAAACATTTATTCTATAAAGTATTCCCAGACATGTAGTCACATGGTACTGGCCTACCTCATGTTCAAGGTTAAAGGGTTATTTATTCCCAAAACTACAATCCCAATTCACTTAAACCTTTCTATAATGATCAAGATAGTATTCTTATTAAATTGTGCAGGAGACAAATAATTAATATTTCAACCATTCACAACAAGTTATGTGGTGGCGTTTGATGTTTGTCTATGATCTTTCTTCTGCCAAGTCATTGAGTACCTTCATTGTGACTTTCTATGCTATTGTTTTTTTGTATTATATTTACACGAGCATATTTGTGTTTTACTTATATTGCCTATTGATGCTGCCTTGTTGGTTAGAGATTAGCTCATGGCGGGGATTTCTTTATTTACACTGTCCTGTTTTAATGGGATGACAGTAGGGTAAGTGTGAGGTTTGGTGCACCCTAGAACCGGTTTAAACTCCCAGTGGCCTACTTTGCCACTGACCGTTCCAAGGCGGTAGCCCTTTTGTCAACCCTTTTGTGTTTGTGATGTCGTTTGCATTTATTATTACTTTTGCCTTCTTGTTTGTCTGTTTGCGTGTTTGTTTCTATATTTTGTGGTTGACTGTCCTCCTTGAATGCTACTTTCCCTGTCCGATCTTTTTATATTTTTTTTCTATGGTATATTTCACAAGTTTACCCCCTCAATTTAAAACATACATGCATACATTTTCTACCTCAGGGTCCTGTTCTATGACCTATGGTATATACATTTCTATGTAAATCTTCTACCTCCAGGTCCTGTCCTATGACCTATGGTATACACATTTCTATGTAAATCTTCTACCTCCAGGTCCTGTCCTATGATCTCTGGTATATACATTTCCATGTAAATATTCTACCTCCAGGTTCTTTCCTATGATCTATGGTATATCTTCAGACTCTAATGATGTACTATCAGATGTCCCACAGTGCGCGTTCCTCGGACCTGTCCTCTTTTTACTGTTTATCAACCCTCCCTGACGGCATAACGTCAATGGTCCGTTGCTTTGCCGACGACTGTGTAATTTACAGAAAACTGACCTTTCCGACCGGTTGTCAGATCCTGCAAGAAGTTCTTGACAACATCTCTTTCGGAGCAAGATTGGCTCATGGCGTTCAATGTAGCTAAATGCCATTCCGTGAGAGTAACAGGCACCAGGTAGACCGGCAAATTATACACGGCTACACTCTCCATGGCCACACATTGAATAGGGTTACCTCCGCTAAATACTTAGGGTTACCATTTCAGATAATTTAGACTGGCACTCATATACAAAATAACTCAAACAAGGCAACCAAGACCCTAGGTTTTCTAAGATGCAATTTGGCACTAGCTCCAAAAGAAACAAAAATGGTTGCCAATAATGCTCTGGTCCGGACTCAGTTAGAATACGCGTCACCTTTATGGAACCCTATCATCAAAACGATATGTACAAGTTAGAAAAAGTCCAAAGAACTGCAACTACTTGGTCGTGTAGACGATGTCGCAATTCAAATGTACAGGTTTAGTCTCCATAAATAAGGAACAGTATATTATCTCGGCTAACACCTCGCGTCGCACCAGGTCAACTGATCCATTACAATACATAAGACCAATTGTTAACACTGATGCTTATAAATTCTCCTTCTTCCCGAGAAATATTCCACTATGGAATAGCCTCCCCCAAATTACAGTCGCCATGTCAACTTTGAATGAGTTCAATTCACAAATCTAAGCATCAGTGTAGTCAAAGGCACGCCGTTAGTATCTTTGACATTACTTCTTGTAAACAGTTTTAATGGTCATTCAGTAAAGTTGTTATATAACATTTTTGTATTACTGGACTGATACCAAGTTTTAAATGCCACCACCCGGCACCGCTATGATGTTCAGACATGAACAAATGCAGTAAATAAATAAAGAAAGAAAGAAAAAAAGAGAGGGAGGGAGGGGCGGAGGGACGGAGGGAGGGAGGGAGGTATATACAATTCCATGTAAATCGTCTACCTCAAGATTCTGTCCTATGACCTATGGTATATACAATTCCGCGTAAATCTTTTACCTTCGGGTTATGTCCTATGAACTATGGTATTTACAATTCCGTGTAAATCTTCTATCTCCATGTCCTGTCTATATACAATTCTATGTAAATCTTTTACCTACAGGTCCTGTCATATGACCTATGTTATATACAATCCCATGTAAATCTTCTACCTACATGTTCTGTCCTATGACCTATGGTGTATACAATTCCATGTAAACTTCTACCTCCAGGTCATGTCCCGTGACCTATGGTATATACAAATCTATGTAAATCTTCTACCTCCAGGTTAGGTCCTATGAAGCATGCAATTCTGTGTAAATCTACCTCTGGGTTCTGAACTATGACCTATGGTGTATACAATTCCATTTAAATCTTCTACCTCCAGGTCCTGTCCTATGACTTATGGTATCTACAATTCTTTTTAAATCTTCTACCCCCATGCCCTGTCCTATGACCTATGGTATATACAATTATATGTTAATATTCTACCTCCAGGTCATGTCCTATGACCTATGTTATATACAATTCCATGTAAATCTTCTACCTACATGTCCTATGACCTATGGTGTATACAATTCATGTAAATCTTCTACCTCCAGGTCATGTCCTGTGACCTATGGTATATACAAATCTATGTAAATCTTCTACCTCCAGATTCTGTCCTATGAAGCAAACAATTCTTTGTAAATTTTCTACCTCCGGGTTCTGAACTATGACCTATGGTGCATACCATTCCATTTGAATCTTCTACCTCCACGTCCTGTCCTATGACATGTGGTATATACAATTCTATTTAAATCTTCTACCTCCATGTCCTGCCCTATGACATATGGTATATACAATTCCGTGTAAATCTTCTACCTCCATGTCCTGTCCTATGACCTATGGTATATACAATTCTATTTAAATCTTCTACCTCCATGTCCTGCCCTATGACATATGGTATATACAATTCCGTGTAAATCTTCTACCTCCATGTCCTGTCCTATGACCTATTGTGTATACAATTCCATGTGAATCTTTTACCTCCAGGTCATGTCCTGTGACCTATGGTATATACAATTCTATGTAAATCTACTACCTCTAGGTTCTGTCCTATGAAGCATACAATTCTGTGTAAATCTTCTACCTCCGACTTCTAAACTATGACCTATGGTGTATACAATTCCATGAAAATCGTCTACCTCCAGGTCATGTCCTATGACGTATGGTATATACAATTCTATTTAAATCTTCTACCTCCATGTCCTGCCCTATGACCTATGTATAAACAATTCCGTGTACATCTTCTACCTCCATGTTCTGTGCTATGACCTATGGTATAATTATACACTTCTATGTAAATCTTCTACCTCCAGGTTCTGTCCTATGAAGCATACAATTATGTCTAAATCTTCTACCTCCGGGTTCTGAACTATGACCTATAGTGTATACAATTCCATGTAATTCTTCTACCTCCAGGTCATGTCCTATTCCCTATGGTATATACGTTTCTGTGTAAATCTTCTACCTCTGGGTTCTGAACTATGACCTATGGTGTATACAATTCCATTATAATCTCCTACCTCCAGGTCATGTCCTATGACCTGTGGTATATACATTTCCATGTAAATCTTCTCCACCAAGTCATGTCTTATGACCTATGGTATATACAATACTGTGTAAATTGTCTACTTCCAGGTCCTGACCTATGACCTATGGTATATACAATTCTGTCTAAATCTACCTCCATGTTCTGAACTATGACCTATGGTGCAGTTTCATGTAAATATTCTACCGCCGGGTCCTGTCATATGACATATGGTATATACAATTTCATGTAAATCTTTTACCTCCAAGGCAGTCCTATGGTATATACAATTCCATGTAAATATTCTACCTCCATGTCCTGCCCTATGACATATGGTATATACAATTCCGTGTAAATCTTCTACCTCCATGTCCTGTCCTATGATCTATGGTGTATACAATTATATGTAAATTTTCTACCTCCAGGTCATGTCCTGCGACCTATGGTATATACAATTCTATGGAAATCTTCTACCTCTAAGTTCTGTCCTATGAAGCAAATAAATTATATGTAAGTCTTCTACCTCCGACTTCTGAACTATGACCTATGGTTATACAATTCCATGAAAATCGTCTACCTTCAGGTCATGTCCTATGACGTATGGTATATACAATTCTATTTAAATCTTCTACCTCCATGTTCTGTGCTATGACCTATGGTATATACAATTCTATGTAAATCTTCTACCTCCAGGTTCTGTCCTATGAAGCATACAATTATGTCTAAATCTTCTACCTCCGGGTTCTGAACTATGACCTATGGTGTATACAATTCCATGTAAATCTTCTACCTCCAGGTCATGTCCTATTCCCTATGGTATATACAATTCTGTGTAAATCTTCTACCTCTGGGTTCTGAACTATGACCTATGGTGTATACAATTCCATGATAATCTCCTACCTCCAGGTCATGTCCTATGACCTGTAGTATATACATTTCCATGTAAATCTTCTCCACCAGGTCATGTCTTATGACCTATGGTATATACAATACTGTGTAAATTGTCTACCTCCAGGCTGTCCTATGACCTATGGTATATACAATTCTGTCTAAATCTACCTCCATGTTCTGAACTATGACCTATGGGGTATACAGTTTCATGTAAATATTCTACCGCCGGGTCCTGTCCTATGACATATGGTATATACAATTCCATGTAAATCTTCTATCTCCAAGGCATGTCCTATGGTCTATACAATTCCATGTAAATCTTTTACCTCCAAGTTCTGTCCTATGATCTATTATATATATACAATTCTATGTAAATCTTCTGAATGTCCTGTCCTATGACCTATGGTATACACAGTTCCGCGTAAATATTCTACCTCCAAGTCCTGTCTTATGACCTTTTGTATATTCAGTTCTATGTAAATATTCTACCTCCAGGTCCTGTCCTATGACCTATGTTATATACAGTTCTATGTAAATCATCTACCTCCAGGTCCTGTCCTATGACTTATATTATATTCCATTCTATGTACATATTCTACCTCCAGGTTCTATCCTATGACCTATGGTGTATACAGTTTCATGTAAATATTCTACCGCCGGGTCCTGTCCTATGACATATGGTATATACAATCCCATGTAAATCTTCTAACTCCAAGGCATGTCCTATGGTCTATACAATTCCATGTAAATCTTTTACCTCCAAGTTCTGTCCTATGATCTATTATATATATACAATTCTATGTAAATCTTCTATCTGAATGTCCTGTCCTATGACCTATGGTATACACAGTTCCGCATAAATATATTACCTCCAAGTCCTGTCTTATGACCTTTTGTATATTCAGTTCTATGTAAATATTCTACCTCCAGGTCCTGTCCTATGACCTATGTTATATACAGTTCTATGTAAATCATCTACCTCGCGGTCCTGTCCTATGACCTATATTATATTCCATTCTATGTAAATATTCTACCTCCAGGTTCTATCCTATGACCTATGGTATATACAATTCTATGTAAACCTTCTACCTCCAGGTCCTGTCCAATGACCTATTGTATATTCAATTATATGTAAATATTCTAGCTCCAGGTCCTGTCCTATGACATATGGTATATACAATTCTATTTAAATCTTCTACCTCTAGGTCCTGTCCTATTACCTATTGTATATTCAATTCTATGTAGAGGTCCTGTGGCGACCTATGGTATATACAATTCTATGTAAATCTTCTACCTCCAGGTCCTGTCCTATGACCTACATTCTGGATGCGGCCAGAGGTGTCAAGAAATTCTACGAGTATAAAGGTATCAAAGATGCTATTGGACAAGTCCAGTTACAACTAGAACAGCTAAAGAAAAGTAAACACGACTTCCGGAAGAGACTCACAAGAGAGAAAGCCAAATGTCTGACACACATCCAGGATGTCCGGACACAAATAAACAACCATTTAGATAACTTAGAGAAGGTAGCTCAAGACACAGTTAATGACAAGTATAAGGAATATGAAGATAGGGTAAATAAAGATATCAAAGGTCTAGAACATACGATGTCAGCACTGGGTGCAAGTATTGACCAACTGGAAAATGTCAACACAGATAATGAGCCACAAATATTCGCTCGTGTCAAAATGGGGAAACAGAATCAAATCGAAGGAAGCAAGCTAGTAAAAGAACTGCAAGCCAGTTCGAAAAAAGAGAACTTCAATCTAGATTTCAAAATCAACTTGAACATAGAAGATTTTATACATTATGTAAAGTCATTTGGAGATTTTTCTCAGGATGACAGTGAAGACCAAGTTTATTCAGCCTCACCCCTTGCTACTTACGATGTTAGTGTTCAAGGCGATGGAAGTTGCAATGTTCTTGGAGCTTGCCATTTGTACGATGGCCGTCTATTGATAACTGACTATACCAATAACAGTTTAAAGAGATTAGATCAGTCTTATAAAGTGGTCGACCAGTGTAAGTTTCCAAGTGCCCCAGTAGGGGTGTGCACTACTGGTCCTATGGAGGCTGCTGTTACTCTGGCATCATCGATGAAGATACAGTTTGTGTCTTTAGGCCAACCCATGCTGCTGACAAGATCATTCCAGACTGATGACTGGTGCCGTGGTGTTGCCTATAGTAACGGGGAGCTGTTTGTCCCCTGTGGCGGTGGAGATAATGGTAAAGGTCCGGGACAGGTGAGGACATACAACACAGCCGGTCAACTCCTCCGTACAGTCCAGAATGATGCCACAGGACAGCAGATGTTCTCGTGTCCATACCACATTGCTGTATCTGCTGATGGCACACTGATACACGTAGCAGATCGTGATAATGGAGTGATAACTCTGGACAGACAGGGAAACAAGCATTCACAGTTTTCAAAAGACCTAATGTATACATTTGGTGTCTGTCGGGGATCTAACGGTCACCTTTTTGTCTCCGGTTGGATGTCCAACAACATCATTCATGTCGGCCCCGGTGGAAAGAAGCACGCTGTCCTGCTAGGGGAAGAAGATGGGGTGAAAAAGCCTATTTCACTCCTTTACGACCCTGACAACTCTCGACTTACTGTGACCATGCAGGACAACAATCACATTGCGGTGTTCAACTTGGCCAAACAGTAATCATAGTTTGCTTAATAGTATAACATTCTGATGGGAAGTGTAAACATAAATGTTGTCAGCGCAGTAGGAGTACCCCTCCCCATTAGTGGTGTTGTGGGGTGGGGTGGGGGCGGGGAGAACAGTAGGACCTTTTTTCCAACCACAAAATATTGTATGTACTGTAGGACATAAACAATTGATTAGATGGGACAGTAGACAATGGACTCCTTGATCCTGCTCCCCTTCTCACCACCCATCGCCAATTTGTCACTGGATTTGGCAACTGTGTTATCTGTTATAAAAAGGATTTGAATAAAAAGCTACGTATGAAGGCCTTACATAGTCAAAATGCAAACACTATTCTCTGCAACTTCAACAATTTACAATATTCAAAAGCTTCATCTTGATGAACCAACGTAAACATTATGAATCAACATAAAATGACCGAGACTGAAAGACGAAGTGTACGTAGTTTAAATTACTTCCATCCAACTTTTGTTTGCGATGTTCTAAAATGCAAAATCTTATATTTTGACAAGTTATATACAGTGCGGCTATGAATGTAAACTAACAAACACTGATGTGACTAACTTGTGCTAGTGATTGCTGACCATTGGCTCTGATGGCTCCTGGTTGCTCAGAGGTTCGCATAGAGGATACAGATTGGATTAACCTTAAACACCAGCTGTGGGCGTGGTCTTAATACTGCTGGGTGGGGTTTGTGCTAGTGATTGCTGACCATTGGCTCCGATGGTTCCTGGTGGCTCAAAGGCTCGCATCAAGGACACAAACATAGATGTGACTAACCTTGAACTCCGGATTTGGGCGTGGTCCTGATTCTTTTGGGCGGGGTTCGTGATAGTGATGGCTGAACTTTTGGCTCCAATAGCTCCTGGTCGATCAGAGGCTCGCGACGATGACATGGCTGATGACTGAAGAGACATTTTGCGGAGAAATAAATTATGGAACTTAAAATTATTGTAATCGTTGTATATTAGTTTTGTTTACTTTCACATGGTACATATTTTTTTTTGTGTTTTTACTGTCATATTTAATGAAAAATATTCAGTTTTTTTCTCTAAAAATATAAACATGATTTTATTTGTTTACTGCATTTTTATTATTTTATATAATTATGCGTAGACCGACCTTTTAAAATTAGTTTCAAATATGTTGCATTCTATTAATGAAAGACAATTTATTTTACTTAAAACACTCCAAAACAACTCGGTAGTTAATTAATTCTATTTCTATAGGTGAACGATTAGGATTTCTCTGGACGACTTTATTAAAACTAAAGCTGAAAGAAATTAATATAAAGAACTATTTATAGTAGTTATGCCTTGTGTGGTAATTTGTAAACACAACGTAACTGATACAAAGTATATGTTAAAATGTAATGTTTTTTTCAATGGGTTGCTTAGATAACCAGACATTCTTCTCTCGTTATGAAGCATGTTTCGTTCACTTGCGCTCATTTGAGAAAAACCAATACGCCTCCCATCAGGTGAAAGAATACTTGATCCCCATCCATTTAATAATCTTGATTTGCACTTTCATTTTGTAATTGTTCATTTCTTTTTGTTGTTCTGTGATCTAAGTTTATATTGTTAGGAATTTTGAAGTCCAATAATGTTTAAACTTTAAGTTTTGTTATTTAAATGCTTTAATATTTTAAGGACATATGGAAATATTAAAGAGACATACGGCAATCTTAAAGGGATACATAAGTATCTTTGATTACTATTCAATGTCACAAAAACTTAGAAAATACAAACTTGTAATATGCTGAATAGTATGTTTCAATTGTTTTAGAAATATTCGAATATGGTTCGTAAATTGAGTAATGTGCAAATTTTCATAATAATTAAGATTGCTGTTCATCCCTTTAATAATCAAAATTGCCATGCGTCCTTTAATAATCAAAATTGCCATGCATCCCTCTAATAATCAAGATTGCCATGCGTCCCTTTAATAATCAAGATCGTCCATTTAAGAATAAAAGATTGTCGTGTGTCCCTTTAACAATCAAGATTGCCGTGCGTCCCTTTAACAATCAAGATTGTCGTGCGTCCCCTTAACAATCAAGATTGCCGTTCGTCCCTTTAATAATCAAAATTGCCATGCTTCCCTTTAAGAATTAAGATTGCCATGTATCCCTTTAAGAATCAAAATTGCTATGTGTCCCGTTGAGTGCGTCCGTTTAAGAAACAAGTTGCCATATGTCCTTTTAAGTATCAAGATGGCCATGCATCATTTTAAGAATCAAGTTTGCCATGTGTTCCTCTAAGAATCAAGATTGCCATATGTCCCTCTAAGAATCAAGATTGCCATGAATCCTTTTAAGAATCAAAATTGCAGTGTATCCCTCTAAGAATCAAGTTTGTCATACGCCCCTTTAAGAATCAAGATTGCCGTGAATCCCTTTAAGAAACAAGATTTCTGTGTGTCCCTTTAAAGATTGTCATAAATACCTTTAATAGTCAAGACTGCCTTGCGTCCATTTAAGAATCAAGATTGCCGCGCATCCATTTTAGAATCATGATTGCCATTTGTCCCTTTAAGAACCATTATTGCCGTGCATCCCTTTCAGAATCAAGATTGCTGTATGTCTGTTTAAGAATCAAGATTGCCATGCATCCCTATAATAATCAAGTGTCGTGTCTCCCTTGCAGAATCAAGATTGTCAAGATTGTCAGTTAAATAATCAAGATTGCCATGAATACCTTTAATAGTCAAGACTGCCGTGCATCTATTTATGAATAAAGATCGTCCTCCGATGCATTAAAATTGCTATGCGTCCCTTTAAGAATCAAGATTGCCGTGCTTCACTTTAAAAATCAAGATTGGCATGCATCCCTTTAAGAATCAAGATTGCCGTGAGTCCCTTTAAGAATCAAGATTACTGTGTGTCCCTTTAAGAATCACGATTGCCGTGCATCCCTTTAAGAATCACAATTGCCGTGCGTCCCTTTAAGAATCAAGACTGCCCTGCGTCCCTTTAATAATCAAGATTGCCATGCATCCCTTTAATAATCAAGACTGCCCTGCGTCCCTTTAAGAATCAAGATTGCCCTGCGTCCCTTTAAGAATCAAGATTGCCCTGCGTCCCTTTAAGAATCAAGACTGCCCTGCGTCCCTTTAAGAATCAAGACTGCCCTGCGTCCCTTTAATAATCAAGATTGCCCTGCGTCCCTTTAAGAACCAAGACTACCCTGCGTCCCTTTAAGAATCAAGACTGCCCTGCATCCCTTTAATAATCAAGATTGCCCTGCGTCCCTTTAAGAATCAAGATTGCCATTTATCCTTTTATGAATCAATAATGTCATGCGTCCCTTTAATAATCAATATTGTCAAGCATCCCTTTAAGAATCAAGACTGCTATGCATCCCTTTAAGAATCAAGACTACCTTATGTCCCTTTATTGATCAAGATTGCTGTACGGCCTTTTAAAATCATGATTGCCCTGCGTCCCTTTTAAGAATCAATATGTGCGTCCCTTTAAGAATCAAGACTGCCCTGCGTCCCTTTAAGAATCAAGATTGCCCTACGTCCCTTTAAGAATCAAGACTGCCCTGCGTCCCTTTAAGAATCAAGACTGCCCTGCGTCCCTTTAATAATCAAGATTGCCCTGCGTCCCTTTAAGAACCAAGATTGCCCTGCGTCCCTTTAAGAATCAAGACTGCCCTGCATCCCTTTAATAATC
>JAWPHD010024805.1:0-18175 GCA_037043455.1 Cyrtodaria siliqua | reverse complement strand
GCGTAAGAACGGAATATATGTGTAAGAACTGAATATATATGTGTAAGAACTGAATATATATGTGTGTAAGAACTGAATATATATGCGTAAGAACAAAATATATTACTGACTATAAAAAATCTATTTTATAGTCACAGTTATTGGAGGATACGAGTAATTTTCACGTGTGTGTATGTGTGTAGTTCTAAGGTTTATAGTCTGTCCGCCAACGAACACGTCAAGGTATACCTCACGCGATGGGCACAATAGAGTCTGGACTTGAGTAATTTTCACGGTGCATTTCTTCGTATATGTACACCGGCATGTTGATTTGTTCACATATAGGCAAGATTTGCTTTGAGCTTACATTTAAAAACTGAAATTTATTAACATCAGACTCGCAGGATCTATGATTTTGTAATATTGCTGGTGTTCATGATTTTGTCATCTATTAGGATGTATTTGTTTCTATTTATTCATACCGATGTTTACGTGGTTCCTGGATGCAAATAATGTTTTCCATTTTACCATTTTTGCGCCATTTTTTGGGTTCTCGCCGGAGAAATTTGTCTTCCAATTATATATATGTATTTTGGGCGTTCTGTTGTAATTTTGTTTTTACCTCGAATTGCAGCAGAACGACCCCAAAATAAACACATATATAATAAATCACCATGAAATGGTGATTTTACTTGATTTATTAAAACTTTTTTAAAATAGGGGTAGTGAAGATTGCAAGTTTAATTTTTTTTAAATAAATCACCATGAAATGGTGATTTTACTTGATTTATTAAAACTTTTTTAAAATAGGGGTAGTGAAGATTGCAAGTTTAATTATTTTTATAAGTTATCAAAATTATAAAATGTTTCTTTAATACAAAACAAATTTGTCGATTTGTTATCAAAATTACATTCAATTAACTATTTTCTGACCTTGAATACAAAGGTGGTGGATCGTACTCATACACATTACTAAAACAATTTATTACACACTTTTTAGACTTTTTTGCAAGGTTGCCATTGCTTCCTTTCTTCCCTGCTCTACTAGTTCTTTTTTTTGAACTTCACTTATTTCAGCCTCTTTTTGTTTTGTGTCCTGTTTTAAACTATAATATTTATCCAACTCATCTAAAATCATCTTAAACTCTTGATCAGATATTTGTGCATCACTCAACGCTTGTGATATTAACTGCTTTATACTATTTAACTAGCCTCTGCCAAAGTTTTTATTTCATGATGTTTTTGAGCTTTTGCATTAAGCTTGCGTCTGATAAAATTAATACAAACACCTGTAGCTCCACATACTATTGCTGCTATTTCTAAAGGTAACAAAACTGGAATAACAAATCCAATCCCAGCCATAATAACACCTGCAGATATCAAGGTAGTGTCAATTCCATCTGTAATATTAATACCACGTTTATATTTTTTATAAAGTGACTGACGTATATCTCGTTCTGTAATTAACTTTTTTTCAATTTCTGAAATCTTTTGTAATCTATAATTTTGTCCGTTTTCCACTGAATTTTCCACTGGCAAATCAGGATATATACTTGGTGCCGTTGGTTGCTTCGGCATTTTTTTATTAATAAATAAAAAATTAAATTAATTCAATTAATAATGATGCCACCGTATTTACAGCTGTGGCGTTAGCAACCTTGCATACAAAGTTAACAACAGAACCAGCAAAAAACTTTAAAGGTTCATCAAAGTTATCATGATTGCGTGGAATGATGTGAAGCGTTATACCATAATTTGGTTGTTCAACACCATTGACAGAAACTATTACAGTTACGTCACCAACTAATCGGTCACTTGCTAAACCTATTCCCATAATCCGTCCACGGCGTGTCATTACATGCCCCACATTTGATTCTGCTCCACCGTTACCAAATGAGAGTATTCTATTTAACACAAGTGGGCCCTTAGCCTTCGCAAATATTGTTATAATCCCATATTTAAGATTATCAACTCTATCTTTCAAATGATTAAACTGGTCAACAAAAGGCACAACTTGCCTAGATAAATCTTTAACATCATTTATCAAAGCCTCTAAGTCTTCTGTTTTTTTAGGTCTTGTTGGTCCATATATACTCATTGTTTTTTTTTTATAAAAATATATTTTTTAAATAATTTCTAAAACACAACTCATACGCAAACCGTGATTATTTATTTTATTGCCAAACTCATCTCTAACTTCTATTTTCAATTCAGTAATTGCACCATTCATAAGACAGTGATATTCAGGATAAAAACTTGTATATACTATATCTCCAAACTCCTTATTTACTACAGGCACAACCCCTATAATAGTGCTTGGCTTACCATTGAAATAATTACTACTCGTATTAACTTGTTCCAGATGAACATATAGCTGTTTATAAGGACCTAAATGAATTGGGTAATCTCCTATATTAGCACCTGTCAACCATTTTCTGTCCTTGAATCCCAGCATATATGAAAGACCGCTTGACATTCGTGTCTCTATTGGCGTATGTATAATGCTTAAGCCATTTTGGACAATATTATCCAGAATAATCTTTTCATTTAGCCTTTTAAAATCTTTACCAAGTCTTGAAAGTTATAGAGCCCACCTGGTAAATGTTCTATTTTATCTGGGTTTCGTGTCTTTATGGTTTCATGAATAATATTATACCAACCGATAGTGTATGTAAAACTTTTTAATCCAACGCGCTTAGTTCCATCTCTATTATCGATATACTGTTGTAAATTAATAGAGTTGTCTATGTTTGAAATTGTATGAAACATTTTTTTTTTTAATATATATATATAAAAATACAAAATAAAAATGATTTCTAAAGAATTCAAATATAACCCAGATGCTCACTATTCAAATACTTTTAGCAAGAAAGTGATAGATATAATAAATCAAAACATAGTCATTACATCAGACGGTAAAGACTTTAAAGCATCATTCCCCAATGTCTTTGAAAAATACAAACTCCCGTACGTGAAATCAGATGCTATAGTCAAACGCTGGGGAACAGATTGGTTGTTATTTTGGCAGAATCAGTTAAACTTTGCTATTTGGTGTGCAACAACTGGATGTGGTATTGATTTTAACAATCATCTAAAAGCTGATACTTTGGTTGGTTCGTTATTTCGATTTCATGTCTACTACCAAGTCAGAAGAATATTATTTGAGATGAGTGTAGCAATGCCTCAAGACTCAAATTGGAATGCTTTTAATAACACATATAACCGAAACGCATACGAGAGAATATGCAAGGAGTTTAACGTTGACTTATATTCAGACTGGAGACAGAAACAAAGCTATAATAATGGTCTAGGAACAATTTACAATTACTGGACACATATTGGTTATCATCCTTTGCTAAATACTGTATACGACAACAAAACGATGAGTTTTACAGTCTACGAGAGTGATAAAACATATCACATTGATTACATTGCACAAGGATCTGAGGCTGACAATAGCTGGTCTACTTTTATACTAGATGATTCATCTGGATTTACAAGAGCTGGAGTAGAAAGAATCAATGACAGCATAAGAACATACTGCTGGGCAATCCTTGGCTCACAATCACAAACAAGAACTGATATACTTGGAACTGGAACGGCATTTGATGCACAGAAACAATTTTTAGCAAATGTAGAGGACGCAATAAATAGCCCCATCGACTTGCCCAGTCAAATTTCAAGATATGAAAACACTCTAAAATATGCAAGAAGTAAAGTAAATTTTGTCTATGGAGGTGGATTGTACATGTCTCCGAGCGACATGGAATTAAGAATTGGAACAATACAAGACTACAATAATGAAATTGTAATAGCAACCGATGCACAAGCATTAGGATTGAATAATGATGTAAATGTAAAACCAGTGCCACCAAAAATAATTCAACCTTTTCAAGGCACCACAACAAAGAAATTTTTACCGGAACATTCTGACTTTGATAAATCATCAATACATAAAACTGTGGAACATAACCCACCAGAAATACAAAAAATAGCGATTGAACACGAAGATAACAAAACAACTATAATTGTTGGTACTATAGTAATAGGTCTTGCTGCATTACTTATTTACGAGATTTACTAAACCACTCTTTGGCTGCCACATACAACAACCCAGAAACAAACACAAGCAAAGCCCATAGATTGTTACCAAGCCAATTAATAACATTACCTGTTGCAGATAAAAGCCATGATACTATTGCACCAATAACTCCTGGAAGTGCTGCAGCAGCTTTACCAGCTAGGTTGGCAAGAAGTTTACCAAGATTAAGTAGTTGTTTTTTTATCCAATTTTTTACACTTGATGGATCAGGTTTTGGAGTTGGAACATGTGCAGTCCCCCCTCCTGTTGTAGGAATAATGGCATCAACTAATACCCCAATAATCATACCAAAGGCAGTCAAAATACTACCAATAGTAATACCTTGCTCCCTAAATAATGTTTTTATTCTCTCACCCAATGTTGTGTCTTTTTTTAACACCTTATTTATAGTTTCTTTTATCCTGTTTATTTGACTGCGTAATGCTTCTTTGTTGTCACTCGCCGCTTCAAGTCGTGAACTTCTTTCATCTTCTAAGTTTTTTATTCTGTCACGTATGCGCTCTTGTTGAAACTCATCCTCCTGCCCGGGGTTGCTAACCTGTTCTAATTTTTGTTTTTCTTTTGCTATATCTTTATCAAGCTCAGTGAGCTTTGCGAGATTATTAGTAAGTTCTCCACGAAAGCTTTGCAATACCTTATCTAAACCTCGTATCTCTCGCAGTGTTAGACTTTCTGGTTGAACAGCAGTTTTAGGATGAGTTTCATCTATTATATTACTCAAATTACTCTCAATTATATTTACCTCATCTATTGCATTTTGTACATCTTCAGTTGTTGAAAAAGTTTGCAATGGTATATTTTCTCCTTCTTTTGTGAGGGTATTTTTTGTTTTTAATAAGGCTGCAAAGTCTGCCCTGTGTGTGTGTGTGTAATTCTAAGGTTTATAGTCCCTCCGCCAACGAACACGTCAAGGTATACCTGACGCGATGGGCACAATAGAGTCTGGACTTGCAAAGTTTGCCCTACCCCGAGCAACTCTTTCACGTGGAACTAAATAATCATACATTTTTAAAGTGTTTTTGATAAAGCCGATACCATATTTTCTAAGTAGAGTGTCCAGCTTATAAAATTTGACTGCACTATTTCCCTTATGATAAGTAAGTGGAACATCATCTGTTCCCAACTGAACTGCATATAACATTGTTCTACCGTTTTCGTCCTTATCCACTTTGAAATTTTTATAATCAATTTCGCTGGTATCATCGTGAAATTCTTTATAAAATTCATCTACTAACCACCGTTTATGTTTAAGCTGTTCATTCGTTTTATCTTCTCCTTCAAGCTGATCAATATAGTTATTTTCATTTACAACCTGTCTCTGAAATTCTGAGTCAGGTTGTATAATTTCGTCGTCTTCAAGTAATTTATCCAAGTCTTCTTCAGTCATATCGTCAATATCGAACGCAGGATTGTCAAATCCTCCTTCAGCCATTGTTTATTTTATTTAATTTTAAAAAATATATTTAAAAAATAAAAACAATGTCAGCTTACGGAAACAAACTTAGCCCTCATAGAAAACTAAGAGAACCTCATGGTGCCAAAGGCATCCGCACAAGTGTAGTAATAACTAATAATCCATCAACAATAGACCAAAACCAGCAACTGCTTGTGAGATTTCCCAATCTAAGTACTAATAATGTGATAGTTCCACGTACTGCTCGTCTTGCCTTTGAAATAGAACTTAAAAGCAGAACAGACGCCAACGCTACTCTATTTCAAAATCTGGGTAGAACAATTGTAAAAAAAATGACAATAAGAATAAGTGGCAACGAAGTCATGTCAATAGATGACAGTGATATATATCATTGTTATGTAGATTTATGGAAAAGCCCTACTGAACGACAAAACATAGCTTACCAAGGTATTGGTAAACCAAACATGCTAAAACATAGAGTTAGTTGAAACAGATGCTTCCTCAGACACCAAAGATGAAGCTATAGCAGCAGCTTATGGAAATATATTTTGTATTCCACTGGACTTTGAAATGTTAGAAAGTTATATGCCATTTTATCAAGCGGGGCTTGGTGATAGGTTAGAATATGAATTAACGTTTAACGATTATAACAAAGTTATCAAAAGCGCTGATGCTGATGCATCTTATGTAATAAAAAATATCTGCTTGGAATTTGATACGGTTAGTGATGTTGAATTATCCAGACAAATAAGACAGCAAATCAATGGTAAGATGTAATTTATGTATGATCGTATCTTGCGACATAGAAAAATAATAGCAAACAAATCTGATACTCTTTGGAACATCAACATTAATGTACCAGCACGGAGCATGAAAGGTATTTTAATGCTGTTTGAAGACCCAGAAAGAACAGACACAGAAACCTATTACAACCCAAAGATTGAAAAGGTTGAAATGACAATAGAGGGAGTACCAAATCAGTTGTATAGTCAGGGCATGAGGGCATATCAACATTGGGATGAAATCAACAAATATTTTGCCTTAACATCAAAAAGAAACAAAGAGACAGAAATAGCAGCGAGGGACTTAAACTTTACCAGTGTTTCTCTTGAGACCTATTTGACAAAATCATATGCTTTGTGGCTTGACCTTAGAACATGTGAGGACAATTTATTACACGGCAGTGGAAGAAGAATAGAAAACGGCAGTGAAGGCATAACGATACTAATAAATAAAAAAGCAGATGCAGATCAAACTTTAAATATTTATATATATATAATACAAGATGCACAAATCAATTTCGAAGATGGAAGATTCAAAGAAGCAGGATACTAGTTTGCAAAAAAAATATATATAACTTTAAATATTTAAATATATATAACTTTAAATATTTATATATATATAATACAAGATGCGCAAATCAATTTCGAAGATGGAAGATTCAAAGAAGCAGGATACTAGTTTGCAACAAAATTATCCTAAATATTCACACAGTGCCATTATTTGTGGTCAGACAGGCTGTGGTAAAACAGAGTTTGTTCTTGACATACTTAAAAAAGAGTATGTTGGAGTTTTTGAACATATAATTATATTGTGCCCGACTATAAAGTGGTACGAGGCTTATAAAAATAGATCCTGGATAGGAGATGTAAGACACCCAAAAGATAAAAAAATAACAATTGTCAATCCTGTTGGTAAAGACGGAAATGAAAAGCTACAAGAACTATTGCGTTCGTGTTTCAAAAAATATGCTGGCCAGCTCACATTATACATTATTGACGATTGCTCAGCCACAAAAGAATTAACAAAGAAAAAAGATATGTTGTCAGAGTTGGCATTCTCTGGTCGTCACGCTAAACAATCAGTATGGGTTATTTCACAGAGATATAATTCTGTATTGAAAGATTTGAGGGATCAAGTAAAATGGTTGTGTATGTTTTACACCAAGGACAGAGATAGTTATGAAAATTGTTTGAGAGAAAATGATGTTATTCCGACGTTGGAGGAGAGAACCAGAATAAAAAAAACTTTAGCTAAGACTAAATATTCCAAGTTGATATTGAGAACTGACCAACCAACTGGTTATTGGGTTGAATAATTTTTTTTAAAAATACAAACTAGAGTGTCCCATATAAACCATAAACTCAATGCACTAACCAATATCGGTACAACATCACTACTCATGTTTTCCGGGGCTTGTAAAACATACCCTCTTGGCTCACATATAAAATATTCTACGTCATCCTTTGTCACAGAAATTACAGGCGTTTCCTGTGCACCTTTTGCATACGTTTGTAAAAACTTACTTTCTGAAACACATATACAACATTTTACGTCATCTCTTGTCATAATATCCAGTGCTATTTTATTTTTGTTATAATCACTATTCTCACCGTCTGTTATTTTCAAATCCATTTTTTCTTATATAATATTTTTTTATTATTACAAAATATATTTATTTCACGCAGGTATAATACCTTTTTTTTTACAAATGTTGCTAATAGTAATACTAACAGCAAAGTAGCAATGTTAATAGCAATACTGACCATGAATATAGTATTGCTAATAGCATTGCTCACAGCAAAGTAGCAATGTTAATAGCAATGCTTGAAGCAAATTAACAATGCTAATAAAAAAAATAGCAATGTTAATAAAAATGCTATTAACAATACTAACAATTACTAGTTGCATGAATATCGCTGCTAGTTGTTTTGTATTTTATATTTATTTCAAGATAAAAAATAAGATTAATAATATAAAAATGAATGCGGAAGAACTATTACAAAATATATCGGAACAGACGGAACCAGATGAATCAAAGCAACAAGAAACAAAAAAAGAAAGATTATCAGCCATAGTGGCTGGCGGTGGTAGTCGTCAATATTTGGGTAAATACATACAACTCACAAACATAGATGGCATGCCACCAGATGAAATTAACAAACTTTACTGCAGATATGAAGCAAGGCTTGGGGCAAGCATGACTAAAACTTTAGGCAATTCTTTTATTAACTTGTATGTGATTGGAGTATCAAAATATTTTAATGTAACCAATCCACCAAAGCTGATAGAAGATTTGGAGGAAGACCCATTTATTAATCATGCTTTGACAAGTGCTTGTTGTGAGTTGTATTACAGGTATGGAATGTGCTTAGCACCATTTACAGCAATACTGACAACTGTTAGACATATTGATTTTAATAAAAATAAAATTATAGATAATATAAATGGAGAACCAAGTGGAGAACCAAGAGAGTGAAGTTATACCAGTTGAAGTTGATACATAATCTGTTAAACAACAAAAAGTAAAAAATCTAAAACGAGTAGAGGCTTGAACAAAAGGAGCAGCGGCAAGGAAGGCAAAGCGTTTGCTTCAGATAGAGCAAGATGCACAGGATGCACAAGATGCAAGAGATGCAGGACAGATAACAAAAATAACAATAGATGAAGAAGAACCAGAAAAAATCAAAATAAACGTATACAAAAATTATATTCCACCGTGTCTGGTTTTATTAGGCATTGCTGGGTTGGGTTTGTATATTTATAACAAGAAATCTGCTACGCAGCCTGTAGCTGTGCAACCTGTTCATGTTGCACCAAAAGACCCGTTTGATTTTTTATAATTTATTTTAAAAAAATAATCATATAAAAAAAAATGGCAGCAAGTATTGACGGCAAACAAATTGTAAATATGATGTATCACGCTGGAGTGGAAACACTTCTAACTGTTGGATATTCTGAAATTGGCAGAAAAATACTAAAAAGACCAGCACCTAAAGTGGATTTTAATATGACAGATTTTGGGATGCTGTCTGTGGATATAATGTTAGCAATGGCTACAAAGGATATGTTGATTAAGCAAGGTATTATTCCTGCGGATATTATGAAATAATTTTAAAAAATATATATATATATAAAAAAAATGGCAAGTGCAGTAGCAATGATGATAGGTGGCGCATTAACAAATGCATTGGCGTTTAGCGGTTCAAATTATTTCTTTTCAAAAATGGGAAGTCATTCAGATGAGGAAAGACAAAGGCATGACAAAGCAGTGGAACAATTAAACGCAGCACAAGTGGAGTGGAATAAAAAAAGAACAGAGAGATTAGATTTTATTAATAAACAACTACAAAAAGAACATCATGCAAAGCAGACTTTTGATGATGTAGACCAAGCTATGAAACAGTATTATTACATAACTGGCAAACATTTACTTTTGGAACCGGAGCCCAAGTTGAGTGATTTTTATACACCATCTCCGGATCAACAGAATAGAGAAATTACGTTTATTGTGGTGGGCATGGCTGCAACTGGATTTGTGGCGTACAAATTGATTTCATAAAAAAAAAAATAGTTTAAAACTATAATTACTTTAGACTTTTTTGGATTTGAAATGACTAAGTTTACTTTGAAAAGACTAAGTCATATGCATGATACCTATTTTTTTTTTTTTTTTACATGGTTTCAATCCAAGTTGTCGAATATAATATGGTGGTTTAGCACTCTTCTCTAATTTATTTTTAAGATGATCAGGCGCCCATACTTCACCATTGTCTAATAATGTCAATACCATGGATGGACCATATTCGGTATCTACTATTTTCGTATCTGTAATTTTGTATATTTTATTTAGTTCCAAGTCTGTCCATTTCTTTGTGCTATTTTGATATTGCTCTTCAAGCAGTTCATCAAATTGTGCAGTTGTGATTTCCATTTTTTCTTTATAGTTATATAAAGTTTAATCTTTAGTAGAAAAAAATGGAAAAGATTTATTACAGCCCAAAAGGATTTTGGAGAGGTTACACAGCAGTTAAAAAATTAGCAAAAGAGGCTGGTGTCAGTGAAAAAAAGTCATTAGAATTTTTAAAGAAACAAGCTGTGTGGCAGATTTATTTACCTGCGCCAAAGAAAATAGTTAGACCCAGGTTTGATGTTTCTACTAATAATGGAGTGCATCAAGCTGATTTGTTATTTTTACCGCATGATACTTTTGGGATTGGTCGTGGACGCAAGACATATAAATATGCGTTGACTGTTGTTGATATTGCAAGTAGATACAAAGAAGCAGAGCCACTAACTTCCAAGGATAGTAAAGAAGTTGCTAAAGCATTTGAGAATATATACAGTCGACATTTGAAATATCCAAAGTTATTACAAGTAGACCCAGGCAGAGAATTTATGGGTGCAGTATCACAGTTGATGTCAAAACACAAAGTAAATATCAGACGAGGCAGAACAGAAATACACAGAGACCAAGCTTTAGTGGAAAGATTTAACAGAACATTAGCTGAAAGATTGTTTGGCTATCAGTATGCTAAGGAAATAGATTCCCAAAAACGTAATAGAGAATGGGTAAAGAGATTACCAGAAGTTGTTAAAGCCATAAATTCGGAGACAAAAAAGCCCTCTCCTGTTGAAACAAAAATATTAAAAGATGATCCTATCTGTATGAATGCAAGTGTAAGATATTTATATCAACCCGGGGAACAAGAAGGTGGAAGACGCAGAGCAACTGATCCAATGTGGAGTGTAGATATTCACAAGATTAAAAGTTATATGGTGACGCAAGGTATAAGAGTTTATTATTTGAAAGCACCAGCGCCACAGAGAGGATTTGTCAAAGAAGAACTACTTATTGTTCCTGCTGATACTCAAATTCATAAGTTTTTATAGAAACCATGTGCATCAGTTGTAATTCCATCTTCTCGGATGTATCTTTTTGAGTAAAATGGTGATAATGTAACTTTGTTTACTGTTATGCCATATATTTGATGTTTTATTGATCGCATCATATTCATTTCATGGTTATATTTTTTCTTGTTAAATAGTGCATCCTTGTAGTTTTCAAAATTTATATGTTTTTTGACTACATAAGTTTTTACACCCTTTGCTTTTTTAATAAGTTGTTCATCCGCTCTCAAAATAGAATATAGCTTGGGTCTTAATCCAACATACTCAGCTATAGCAACACCAGCACATTCGTCTTTCATTTTACCCAATACTTTTTTGTTTGTATCATCATGCATTGGGTGATCTTGAGGATAATCACTCAAGTCATACTCATCTTTCATTTCAGCCATGTCTTTGTATGCATCATCTGTTCTGATGTCTACAAGCAAGCTGTCAGTATCTGTGTATAATAAAGTACAGTTATTTTTGTACCTTTTTTTCAAAGTATTATAATACCAATCATACATATGGTACTTTGAAAAATCCAATACTGCCATTCCAACATAAATTGGTTTGTTTAATGTTAATTTTGTTTTGTTTACATGTACTGCTGATAATTCATCTGAAAATTTGATACGCCTGTTAAAGTTGGGTTTGGCTATTATTTTTCTTATTTTTTCATTTTCAGAGCCGTCAGTTCTGACTAGTTTTATATCAGTCCGCTTGCGTAGATTTTCCATTGTTTTTCCAAATACTGAGTTATTCATAAGCTTGTAAAAATCTTTTTCAAATTGTGATTTAGCTTTTTTCCTGAGTTCTGTGTTTAAATTTATGTATGATGCCATCCATGTTTTTTCATTAAATTCTAATACTCTGTGTATTTTCTTTAGTTTCATGCCTAAAGATAAATACAGTTGCAGGTTTTTGTAATGTATCACATATTTTTCTTTGTCCTTAAGATTGGGAACTAGTTGTTCTGTATTTATCATGCCATTATTTTCTAACAGATCTGTTTGGTATTCAGACAACCATTCTTTTTTCACTGCTAATCTTTCCGGTGCAAGCGGATAGTCATTGTGAGCTTCATGAAGTTCTTTTGGATATTCCAAATCAACTTCTAGAAAATATCCTTTTCCTTCTTTTGACTCTGGCAAGGTTTCTGATTCCACCCACTTGAAGCCAGAATATGGAAGCGGTTGACTCATTGCCCAACCATAGAGGTTACAAGCATCATAATACATTAAAAAGTTGTTTTCCTTGTTAGGGTTATAATCAACTACATGTGGATTGTTTGCTTTGGCATATCGTTTTGATACCATACTAATTCCACCACGCATACCTTTTTCTATAAATAAGTGCATGTCAATGTCTGTCAAAAGTTCCAATTCTATTTTTGAATGTTTGAGTAAAGCATCCCAAGATAATCCAGGTGCTGTGTAGTAATGCAAAGGATCGAGTTTATATGCATTCATGCATGTTTTTCTGAAAGTTTGAAATACATCTGCTAACAAAGTTACATCAGTTTTTAGATATAAATCATGATAGTCTCCAAGAGTTTTACAGTTAAACTCTTTCCATATTTTTTGAGCATATTCGTAATCTTCTGGACTTATACTTTCATCTGAGAGACTACTGTAAAACTTTTCTATAGGCGGTAATTGCGTTTCCTTAAATCTTTCCATACTGTCCATATATTCGTATGGATAAACACCTTTTCGTAAAAGTAAATCTGTTTGTTCTCTAAACTGATTTTTGGTAATTTTGAAATCAGATTTGTCTGTTGCTTTAACCAATTTGTCCAGAGACGAAGCCATAAATTGGAAACTGTCTAAAAATCTAAGTTGTCCGGCACTAAATGAAATATACTTTTCAGCGTTGTTTGGAATGCATGTTATATTACCTTTCATTTTATGTATTTTTTGCATGATGAGATGACTATCATATCCTTTGAGGTTGTGAAATATAACAGGAATAATTGTTTTATTTGGTTTTATTTTTAGTTTTAGGTTGCAGTTTTTATGTGCTGCACCTCTGTATTCTCCTGTAAAATGACAGTGATCTCTTACTTTACAGTTTTTGCCACATTTCCTACCTATTTCATTTTCGCATATCCAGCAGTGTGTTGCTTTTTCATAATCTTCCTCATTTTGTTGTGTCATAATTAAGGGTTTCGGGTGAGCAAATATTTTATTAATGTTGCTCTTCTCACATTCTAAGTGATTTAAAAACTTTTCAACAGTATCTTCACCTCTGTAAATAACAGGTTCTTCAGCTTTTCCATCCTATCTGACAACTTGATATCCAAATCCACAAGCTTCGTGCACACTTGTAATTTCAGATTTCTTTCCAAATTTAATTGATTCTGGTTTGACTATACTTTCAAAATCAGCATATATTGCATAAGGCACAGACATCTGATTTTGATGATTTTTAAATTTTACAGTATTTTTACCTTACTTTGGCATTTCTATTCTGCAAGAATTTTTGTTAATACCATCACAGTCTTCTTTGCGTTTGGTAAGTAGTTCTTTTCCAGAATAGCCGTGAAGACAACGATCGCAAAAGTAAGTTTTACCATGGTGTTTGATTTGGTCATAGAGTAGTCTATTCAAAATTTTAATCCAGCCATAGTGATTTTTTGTTGTTAATGTTTTTGGTTCTTTGGAATAATCATCAGGGTTATAGTTGTCATCTATAATTCCTTCTTCATTATTTGGATCGTCTTTGTTTTCTGATTCAATCTCAGTGTCTTCAGATATTAAGATCAAATTAATTCGTTCAATATCTTTTGGTTGTTCTGATATTTTATATGGAAAAACAGATACCTTTTTATTTTTTCCTTTTATGGTATATCCATAAACGTTGATAGCAAGATTATTTTGTTTTTCTACTTTGGTTATTTGAGAAATTGGAGTGGGAAAGTCAATACCATCCATATTCAACTTACCATTGTGTTTGTTATAACTAGATATCCTAGATGTGTAAAAACTGAATATATATGCGTAAGAACGGAATATATATGCGTAAGAACTGAATATATATGCGTAAGAACGGAATATATATCCGTAAGAACGGAATATATATGTGTTAGAACTGAATATATATGTGTAAGAACTGAATATATATGTGTAAGAACTGAATATATATGTAAGAACTGAATATATATGCGTAAGAACGGAATATATATGCGTAAGAACTGAATATATATGCGTAAGAACTGAATATATATGCGTAAGAACTGAATATATGAGTAAGAACTGAATATATATGTGTAAGAAGTGAATATATATGCTTAAGAACTGAATATATATGTGTAAGAACGGAATATATATGCGTAAATACTGAATATATATGTGTAAGAACTGAATATATATGCGTAAGAACTGAATATATATGTGTAAGAACTGAATATATATGCGTTAGAACGGAATATATGCGTAAGAACTGAATATATATGCGTAAGAACGGAATATATATTTGTAAGAACTAAATATATATGTGTAAGAACTGAATATATATGTGTAAGAAATGAATATATATGTGTAAGAACTGAATATATATGTGAAAGAACAGAATATATATGTGTAAGAACTGAATATATATGCGTAAGAACGGAATATATGCCTAAGAACTGAATATATATGCGTAAGAACGGAATATATATCCGTAAGAACGGAATATATATGCGTAAGAACGGAATATATATGCGTAAGAACTAAATATATATGTGTAAGAACTGAATATATATGTTGAAGAACTGAATATATATGGGTAAGAACTGAATATTTATGTGTAAGAACTAAATATATATGTGTAAGAACTGAATATATATGTGTAAAAACTGAATATATTTGTGTAAGAACTGAATATATATGTGTAAGAGCTGAATATATATGCGTAAGAACTGAATATATTCGTAAGAACTGAATATATATGTGTAAGTAATGAATATATATATGTGTAAGAACTGAATATATATGCGTAAGAACGGAATATATATGCGTAAGAACGGAATATATATGCATAAGAACGGAATATATATGCGTAAGAACGGAATATATATGCGTAAGTGATGAATATATATGTTTACGAACGGAATATATATGCGTAAGAACTGAATATATATGCGTAAGAACTGAATATATGAGTAAGAACTGAATAGATATGTGTAAGAACTGAATATATATGCGTAAGAACTGAATATATATGTGTAAGAACGGAATATATATGCGTAAATACTGAATATATATGTGTAAGAACTGAATATATATGCGTAATAACTGAATATATATGTGTAAGAACTGAATATATATGCGTTAGAACTGAATCTATGCGTAAGAACTGAATATACATGCATAAGAACGGAATATATATTTGTAAGAACTAAATATATATGTGTAAGAACTGAATATATATGTGTAAGAACTGAATATATATGTGTAAGAACTGAATATATATGTGTAAGAAAGGAATATATATGTGTAAGAACTGAATATATATGCGTAAGAATGGAATATATGCCTAAGAACTGAATATATATGCGTAAGAACGGAATATATATCCGTAAGAACGGAATATATATGCGTAAGAACGGAATATATATGCGTAAGAACTAAATATATATGTGTAAGAACTGAATATATATGTTGAAGAACTGAATATATATGGGTAAGAACTGAATATTTATGTGTAAGAACTGAATATATATGTGTTAGAACTGAATATATATGTGTAAAAACTGAATATATTTGTGTAAGAACTGAATATATATGTGTAAGAGCTGAATATATATGCGTAAGAACTGAATATATTCGTAAGAACTGAATATATATGTGTAAGTACTGAATATATATATGTGTAAGAACTGAATATATATGTGTAAGAACTGAATATATATGCGTAAGAATGATATATATATGTGTAAGAACTGAATATATATGTGTAAGAACTGAATATATATATGTGTAAGAGCTGAATATAGATGTGTAAGAACTGAATATATATGTGTGTAAGAACTGAATATATATGTGTAAGAACTGAATATATATGTGTAAGAACTGAATATATATGCGTAAGAACTGAATATATTTGTGTATTAACGGAATATATATGCGTAAATACTGAATATATATGTGTAAGAACTGAATATATATGCGTAAGAACTGAATATATATGTGTAAGACGTATATATATGCGTTAGAACTGAATATATGCGTAAGAACTGAATATATATGTGTAAGAACGGAATATATATTTGTAAGAACTGAATATATATGTGTAAGAACTGAATATATATGTGTAAGAACTGAATATATATTTGTATTAGAACTGAATATATATGTGTAAGAACTGAATATATATGCGTAAGATCTGAGTATATGCGTAAGAACTGAATATATATGCGTGAGAACTGAATATATATTTTTAAGAACGGAATATATATGCGTAAGAATGGAATATATATGTGTAAGAACGGAATATATATGCGTAAGTACTAAATATATATGTGTAAGAACTGAATTTATATGCGTAAGAACTGAATATATATGTGTAAGAACTGAATATATATGCGTTAGAACTGAATATATATGTGTAAGAACTGAATATATATATGTGTAAGAACTGAATATATATGTGTAAGAACTGAATATATATGCGTAAGAACGGAATATATATTTGTAAGAACTGAATATATATATGTGAAAGAACTGAATATATATGTGTAAGAACTAAATATATATGCGTAAGAAATGAATATATATGTGTAAGAACTGAATATATATGCGTAAGAACTGAATATATGCATAAGAACTGAATATATATGCGTAAGAACGGAATATATGCCTAAGAACTGAATATATATGCGTAAGAACTGAATATATATCCGTAAGAACGGAATATATATGAGTAAGAGCTCAATATATATGCGTAAAAGCTAAATATATTAGTAAGAACTGAATATATATGTGTAAGGACTGAATATATATGTTTAAGAACTGAATATATATGTGTAAGAACTGAATATATCTGAATATATATGTGTAAGAACTTAATATATATGTGTAAGAACGAAATATATATGTGTAAGAACTGAATATATATGCGTAAGAACGGAATTCATATGTGTAAGAACGGAATATATATGCGTTAGAACGGAATATATATGTGTAAGAACTGAACATATAAGTGTAAGAAATGAATATATATGTGTAAGAACTGAATATATATGCGTAAGAACGGAATATATATGTATAAGTACGGAATATATATGCGTAAGAACTGAATATATATGTGTAAGAACGGAATTCATATGTGTAAGAACGGAATATATACGTGTAAAAAAGGAATATATATGTGTAAGAACGGAATATATATGTGTAAGAACGGAATATATATGTGTAAGAACGGAATATATATGTGTAAGAACTGAATATATATGTGTAAGAACTGAATATATCCATGTAAGAACGGAATATATATGTGTAAGAACGGAATATATTGCATTAGAACGGAATATATATGTGTAAGAACGGAATATATATGTGTAAGAACGGAATATATGTGTAAGAATATATATGCGTAAGAACGGAATATATATGTGTAAGAACGGAATATATATGCGTAAGAACTGAATATATATGTGTAAGAACGGAATATATATGCGTTAGAACGGAATATATATGTGTAAGAACGGAATATATATGCGTTAGAACGGAATATATATGTGTAAGAACGGAATATATATGTGTAAGAACGGAATATGTACGTGTCAGAACGGAATATATATGTGTAAGAACGGAATATATATGTGAAACAACTGAATATATATGTGTAAGAACTGAAAATATATGTGTAAGAACTGAATATATATGCGTAAGAACGGAATATATATGTGTAAGAACAGAATATATATGCGTAAGAACTGAATATATATGTGTAAGAACTGAATATATATGTGTTCGAACTGAATATATATGCGTAAGAACTGAATATATATGCGTAAAATTGCT
>JAWPHD010024804.1:0-18176 GCA_037043455.1 Cyrtodaria siliqua | reverse complement strand
GGGACGTAATACGTGTACGGGAAAATAGGACAAACAGAGATAACTTAGATTTTTACGCGATCTGATAGTACATATGATTATTATTCATAATAGTAATACGTATAGAATATGTACAATATTATCTGGCTTGTTGTTATGATTGTTAATATGACTATTGTTATAATTATTGCAGCAAACCTGTATCAAGACACAACGTTAATCGCTTCTCAAGTGAGCCCAGAAGTTGCATGTACAAGCCATGACAAGCCAACAATGCGTTCCACCGTAAGTTTTTCATATGTATACGTACTTTCAACAGATATGCACAAGTCAGAAATGAAACGGGCACTCTATGGCACGCAGAATGATACTTGTTGACATTTCATTGCCAAGGGACGTAATACGTGTACGGGAAAATAGGACAAACAGAGACAACTTAGATTTTTACGCGATCTGATAGTACATATGATTATTATTTATAATAGTAATACGTAAATAATATGTACAATATTATCTGGCTTGTTGTTATGATTGTTAATATGACTATTGTTATAATTATTGCAGCAAACCTGTATCAAGACACAACGTTAATCGCTTCTCAAGTGAGCCCAGAAGTTGCATGTACAAGCCATGACAAGCCAACAATGCGTTCCACCGTAAGTTTTTCATATGTATACGTACTTTCAACAGATATGCACAAGTCAGAAATGAAACGGGCACTCTATGGCACGCAGAATGATACTTGTTGACATTTCATTGCCAAGGGACGTAATACGTGTACGGGAAAATAGGACAAACAGAGATAACTTAGATTTTTACGCGATCTGATAGTACATATGATTATTATTCATAATAGTAATACGTAAAGAATATGTACAATATTATCTGGCTTGTTGTTATGATTGTTAATATGACTATTGTTATAATTATTGCAGCAAACCTGTATCAAGACACAACGTTAATCGCTTCTCAAGTGAGCCCAGAAGTTGCATGTACAAGCCATGACAAGCCAACAATGCGTTCCACCGTAAGTTTTTCATATGTATACGTACTTTCAACAGATATGCACAAGTCAGAAATGAAACGGGCACTCTATGGCACGCAGAATGATACTTGTTGACATTTCATTGCCAAGGGACGTAATACGTGTACGGGAAAATAGGACAAACAGAGATAACTTAGATTTTTACGCGATCTGATAGTACATATGATTATTATTCATAATAGTAATACGTATAGAATATGTACAATATTATCTGGCTTGTTGTTATGATTGTTAATATGACTATTGTTATAATTATTGCAGCAAACCTGTATCAAGACACAACGTTAATCGCTTTTCAAGTGAGCCCAGAAGTTGCATGTACAAGCCATGACAAGCCAACAATGCGTTCCACCGTAAGTTTTTCATATGTATACGCACTTTCAACAGATATGCACACATCAGAAATGAAACGTGCACTCTATGGCACGCAGAATGATACTTGTTGACATTTCATTGCCAAGGGACGTAATACGTGTACGGGAAAATAGGACAAACAGAGATAACTTAGATTTTTACGCGATCTGATAGTACATATGATTATTATTTATAATAGTAATACGTAAAGAATATGTACAATATTATCTGGCTTGTTGTTATGATTGTTAATATGACTATTGTTATGATTATTGCAGCAAACCTGTATCAAGACACAACGTTAATCGCTTCTCAAGTGAGCCCAGAAGTTGCATGTACAAGCCATGACAAGCCAACAATGCGTTCCACCGTAAGTTTTTCATATGTATACGTACTTTCAACAGATATGCACAAGTCAGAAATGAAACGGGCACTCTATGGCACGCAGAATGATACTTGTTGACATTTCATTGCCAAGGGACGTAATACGTGTACGGGAAAATAGGACAAACAGAGATAACTTAGATTTTTACGCGATCTGATAGTACATATGATTATTATTCATAACAGTAATACGTATAGAATATGTACAATATTATCTGGCTTGTTGTTATGATTGTTAATATGACTATTGTTATAATTATTGCAGCAAACCTGTATCAAGACACAACGTTAATCGCTTCTCAAGTGAGCCCAGAAGTTGCATGTACAAGCCATGACAAGCCAACAATGCGTTCCACCGTAAGTTTTTCATAAGTATACGTACTTTCAACAGATATGCACAAGTCAGAAATGAAACGGGCACTCTATGGCACGCAGAATGATACTTGTTGACATTTCATTGCCAAGGGACGTAATACGTGTACGGGAAAATAGGACAAACAGAGACAACTTAGATTTTTACGCGATCTGATAGTACATATGATTATTATTTATAATAGTAATACGTAAATAATATGTACAATATTATCTGGCTTGTTGTTATGATTGTTAATATGACTATTGTTATAATTATTGCAGCAAACCTGTATCAAGACACAACGTTAATCGCTTCTCAAGTGAGCCCAGAAGTTGCATGTACAAGCCATGACAAGCCAACAATGCGTTCCACCGTAAGTTTTTCATATGTATACGCACTTTCAACAGATATGCACAAGTCAGAAATGAAACGGGCACTCTATGGCACGCAGAATGATACTTGTTGACATTTCATTGCCAAGGGACGTAATACGTGTACGGGAAAATAGGACAAACAGAGATAACTTAGATTTTTACGCGATCTGATAGTACATATGATTATTATTCATAATAGTAATACGTAAAGAATATGTACAATATTATCTGGCTTGTTGTTATGATTGTTAATATGACTATTGTTATAATTATTGCAGCAAACCTGTATCAAGACACAACGTTAATCGCTTCTCAAGTGAGCCCAGAAGTTGCATGTACAAGCCATGACAAGCCAACATTGCGTTCCACCTTAAGTTTATCATATGTATACGTACTTTCAACAGATATGCACATGTCAGAAATGAAACGGGCACTCTATGGCACGCAGAATGATACTTGTTGACATTTCATTGCCAAGGGACGTAATACGTGTACGGGAAAATAGGACAAACAGAGATAACTTAGATTTTTACGCGATCTGATAGTACATATGATTATTATTCATAATAGTAATACGTAAAGAATATGTACAATATTATCTGGCTTGTTGTTATGATTGTTAATATGACTATTGTTATAATTATTGCAGCAAACCTGTATCAAGACACAACGTTAATCGCTTCTCAAGTGAGCCCAGAAGTTGCATGTACAAGCCATGACAAGCCAACAATGCGTTCCACCGTAAGTTTTTCATATGTATACGTACTTTCAACAGATATGCACAAGTCAGAAATGAAACGGGCACTCTATGGCACGCAGAATGATACTTGTTGACATTTCATTGCCAAGGGACGTAATACGTGTACGGGAAAATAGGACAAACAGAGATAACTTAGATTTTTACGCGATCTGATAGTACATATGATTATTATTCATAATAGTAATACGTATAGAATATGTACAATATTATCTGGCTTGTTGTTATGATTGTTAATATGACTATTGTTATAATTATTGCAGCAAACCTGTATCAAGACACAACGTTAATCGCTTCTCAAGTGAGCCCAGAAGTTGCATGTACAAGCCATGACAAGCCAACAATGCGTTCCACCGTAAGTTTTTCATATGTATACGTACTTTCAACAGATATGCACAAGTCAGAAATGAAACGGGCACTCTATGGCACGCAGAATGATACTTGTTGACATTTCATTGCCAAGGGACGTAATACGTGTACGGGAAAATAGGACAAACAGAGATAACTTAGATTTTTACGCGATCTGATAGTACATATGATTATTATTCATAATAGTAATACGTAAAGAATATGTACAATATTATCTGGCTTGTTGTTATGATTGTTAATATGACTATTGTTATAATTATTGCAGCAAACCTGTATCAAGACACAACGTTAATCGCTTTTCAAGTGAGCCCAGAAGTTGCATGTACAAGCCATGACAAGCCAACAATGCGTTCCACCGTAAGTTTTTCATATGTATACGTACTTTCAACAGATATGCACAAGTCAGAAATGAAACGGGCACTCTATGGCACGCAGAATGACACTTGTTGACATTTCATTGCCAAGGGACGTAATATGTGTACGGGAAAATAGGACAAACAGAGATAACTTAGATTTTTACGCGATCTGATAGTACATATGATTATTATTCATAATAGTAATACGTAAAGAATATGTACAATATTATCTGGCTTGTTGTTATGATTGTTAATATGACTATTGTTATAATTATTGCAGCAAACCTGTATCAAGACACAACGTTAATCGCTTCTCAAGTGAGCCCAGAAGTTGCATGTACAAGCCATGACAAGCCAACAATGCGTTCCACCGTAAGTTTTTCATATGTATACGTACTTTCAACAGATATGCACAAGTCAGAAATGAAACGGGCACTCTATGGCACGCAGAATGATACTTGTTGACATTTCATTGCCAAGGGACGTAATACGTGTACGGGAAAATAGGACAAACAGAGATAACTTAGATTTTTACGCGATCTGATAGTACATATGATTATTATTCATAATAGTAATACGTATAGAATATGTACAATATTATCTGGCTTGTTGTTATGATTGTTAATATGACTATTGTTATAATTATTGCAGCAAACCTGTATCAAGACACAACGTTAATCGCTTCTCAAGTGAGCCCAGAAGTTGCATGTACAAGCCATGACAAGCCAACATTGCGTTCCACCGTAAGTTTATCATATGTATACGTACTTTCAACAGATATGCACAAGTCAGAAATGAAACGGGCACTCTATGGCACGCAGAATGATACTTGTTGACATTTCATTGCCAAGGTCGTAATACGTGTACGGGAAAATAGGACAAACAGAGATAACTTAGATTTTTACGCGATCTGATAGTACATATGATTATTATTCATAATAGTAATACGTAAAGAATATGTACAATATTATCTGGCTAGTTGTTATGATTGTTAATATGACTATTGTTATAATTATTGCAGCAAACCTGTATCAAGACACAACGTTAATCGCTTGTCAAGTGAGCCCAGAAGTTGCATGTACAAGCCATGACAAGCCAACAATGCGTTCCACCGTAAGTTTTTCATATGAATACGTACTTTCAACAGATATGCACAAGTCAGAAATGAAACGGGCACTCTATGGCACGCAGAATGATACTTGTTGACATTTCATTGCCAAGGGACGTAATACGTGTACGGGAAAATAGGACAAACAGAGATAACTTAGATTTTTACGCGATCTGATAGTACATATGATTATTATTCATAATAGTAATACGTAAAGAATATGTACAATATTATCTGGCTTGTTGTTATGATTGTTAATATGACTATTGTTATAATTATTGCAGCAAACCTGTATCAAGACACAACGTTAATCGCTTGTCAAGTGAGCCCAGAAGTTGCATGTACAAGCCATGACAAGCCAACAATGCGTTCCACCGTAAGTTTTTCATATGTATACGCACTTTCAACAGATATGCACACATCAGAAATGAAACGTGCACTCTATGGCACGCAGAATGATACTTGTTGACATTTCATTGCCAAGGGACGTAATACGTGTACGGGAAAATAGGACAAACAGAGATAACTTAGATTTTTACGCGATCTGATAGTACATATGATTATTATTCATAATAGTAATACGTAAAGAATATGTACAATATTATCTGGCTTGTTGTTATGATTGTTAATATGACTATTGTTATAATTATTGCAGCAAACCTGTATCAAGACACAACGTTAATCGCTTCTCAAGTGAGCCCAGAAGTTGCATGTACAAGCCATGACAAGCCAACAATGCGTTCCACCGTAAGTTTTTCATATTTATACGTACTTTCAACAGATATGCACAAGTCAGAAATGAAACGGGCACTCTATGGCACGCAGAATGACACTTGTTGACATTTCATTGCCAAGGGACGTAATACGTGTACGGGAAAATAGGACAAACATAGATAACTTAGATTTTTACGCGATCTGATAGTACATATGATTATTATTCATAATAGTAATACGTAAAGAATATGTACAATATTATCTGGCTAGTTGTTATGATTGTTAATATGACTATTGTTATAATTATTGCAGCAAACCTGTATCAAGACACAACGTTAATCGCTTCTCAAGTGAGCCCAGAAGTTGCATGTACAAGCCATGACAAGCCAACAATGCGTTCCACCGTAAGTTTTTCATATGTATACGTACTTTCAACATATATGCACAAGTCAGAAATGAAACGGGCACTCTATGGCACGCAGAATGATACTTGTTGACATTTCATTGCCAAGGGACGTAATACGTGTACGGGAAAATAGGACAAACAGAGATAACTTAGATTTTTACGCGATCTGATAGTACATATGATTATTATTCATAATAGTAATACGTATAGAATATGTACAATATTATCTGGCTTGTTGTTATGATTGTTAATATGACTATTGTTATAATTATTGCAGCAAACCTGTATCAAGACACAACGTTAATCGCTTCTCAAGTGAGCCCAGAAGTTGCATGTACAAGCCATGACAAGCCAACATTGCGTTCCACCGTAAGTTTATCATATGTATACGTACTTTCAACAGATATGCACAAGTCAGAAATGAAACGGGCACTCTATGGCACGCAGAATGATACTTGTTGACATTTCATTGCCAAGGTCGTAATACGTGTACGGGAAAATAGGACAAACAGAGATAACTTAGATTTTTACGCGATCTGATAGTACATATGATTATTATTCATAATAGTAATACGTAAAGAATATGTACAATATTATCTGGCTAGTTGTTATGATTGTTAATATGACTATTGTTATAATTATTGCAGCAAACCTGTATCAAGACACAACGTTAATCGCTTGTCAAGTGAGCCCAGAAGTTGCATGTACAAGCCATGACAAGCCAACAATGCGTTCCACCGTAAGTTTTTCATATGTATACGTACTTTCAACAGATATGCACAAGTCAGAAATGAAACGGGCACTCTATGGCACGCAGAATGATACTTGTTGACATTTCATTGCCAAGGGACGTAATACGTGTACGGGAAAATAGGACAAACAGAGATAACTTAGATTTTTACGCGATCTGATAGTACATATGATTATTATTCATAATAGTAATACGTAAAGAATATGTACAATATTATCTGGCTTGTTGTTATGATTGTTAATATGACTATTGTTATAATTATTGCAGCAAACCTGTATCAAGACACAACGTTAATCGCTTGTCAAGTGAGCCCAGAAGTTGCATGTACAAGCCATGACAAGCCAACAATGCGTTCCACCGTAAGTTTTTCATATGTATACGCACTTTCAACAGATATGCACACATCAGAAATGAAACGTGCACTCTATGGCACGCAGAATGATACTTGTTGACATGTCATTGCCAAGGGACGTAATACGTGTACGGGAAAATAGGACAAACAGAGATAACTTAGATTTTTACGCGATCTGATAGTACATATGATTATTATTCATAATAGTAATACGTAAAGAATATGTACAATATTATCTGGCTTGTTGTTATGATTGTTAATATGACTATTGTTATAATTATTGCAGCAAACCTGTATCAAGACACAACGTTAATCGCTTCTCAAGTGAGCCCAGAAGTTGCATGTACAAGCCATGACAAGCCAACAATGCGTTCCACCGTAAGTTTTTCATATGTATACGTACTTTCAACAGATATGCACAAGTCAGAAATGAAACGGGCACTCTATGGCACGCAGAATGACACTTGTTGACATTTCATTGCCAAGGGACGTAATACGTGTACGGGAAAATAGGACAAACAGAGATAACTTAGATTTTTACGCGATCTGATAGTACATATGATTATTATTCATAATAGTAATACGTAAAGAATATGTACAATATTATCTGGCTAGTTGTTATGATTGTTAATATGACTATTGTTATAATTATTGCAGCAAACCTGTATCAAGACACAACGTTAATCGCTTCTCAAGTGAGCCCAGAAGTTGCATGTACAAGCCATGACAAGCCAACAATGCGTTCCACCGTAAGTTTTTCATATGTATACGTACTTTCAACAGATATGCACAAGTCAGAAATGAAACGGGCACTCTATGGCACGCAGAATGATACTTGTTGACATTTCATTGCCAAGGGACGTAATACGTGTACGGGAAAATAGGACAAACAGAGATAACTTAGATTTTTACGCGATCTGATAGTACATATGATTATTATTCATAATAGTAATAAGTATAGAATATGTACAATATTATCTGGCTTGTTGTTATGATTGTTAATATGACTATTGTTATAATTATTGCAGCAAACCTGTATCAAGACACAACGTTAATCGCTTTTCAAGTGAGCCCAGAAGTTGCATGTACAAGCCATGACAAGCCAACAATGCGTTCCACCGTAAGTTTTTCATATGTATACGCACTTTCAACAGATATGCACACATCAGAAATGAAACGTGCACTCTATGGCACGCAGAATGATACTTGTTGACATTTCATTGCCAAGGGACGTAATACGTGTACGGGAAAATAGGACAAACAGAGATAACTTAGATTTTTACGCGATCTGATAGTACATATGATTATTATTCATAATAGTAATACGTAAAGAATATGTACAATATTATCTGGCTTGTTGTTATGATTGTTAATATGACTATTGTTATAATTATTGCAGCAAACCTGTATCAAGACACAACGTTAATCGCTTCTCAAGTGAGCCCAGAAGTTGCATGTACAAGCCATGACAAGCCAACAATGCGTTCCACCGTAAGTTTTTCATATGTATACGTACTTTCAACAGATATGCACAAGTCAGAAATGAAACGGGCACTCTATGGCACGCAGAATGACACTTGTTGACATTTCATTGCCAAGGGACGTAATACGTGTACGGGAAAATAGGACAAACAGAGATAACTTAGATTTTTACGCGATCTGATAGTACATATGATTATTATTCATAATAGTAATACGTAAAGAATATGTACAATATTATCTGGCTAGTTGTTATGATTGTTAATATGACTATTGTTATAATTATTGCAGCAAACCTGTATCAAGACACAACGTTAATCGCTTCTCAAGTGAGCCCAGAAGTTGCATGTACAAGCCATGACAAGCCAACAATGCGTTCCACCGTAAGTTTTTCATATGTATACGTACTTTCAACAGATATGCACAAGTCAGAAATGAAACGGGCACTCTATGGCACGCAGAATGATACTTGTTGACATTTCATTGCCAAGGGACGTAATACGTGTACGGGAAAATAGGACAAACAGAGATAACTTAGATTTTTACGCGATCTGATAGTACATATGATTATTATTCATAATAGTAATACGTATAGAATATGTACAATATTATCTGGCTTGTTGTTATGATTGTTAATATGACTATTGTTATAATTATTGCAGCAAACCTGTATCAAGACACAACGTTAATCGCTTTTCAAGTGAGCCCAGAAGTTGCATGTACAAGCCATGACAAGCCAACAATGCGTTCCACCGTAAGTTTTTCATATGTATACGCACTTTCAACAGATATGCACACATCAGAAATGAAACGTGCACTCTATGGCACGCAGAATGATACTTGTTGACATTTCATTGCCAAGGGACGTAATACGTGTACGGGAAAATAGGACAAACAGAGATAACTTAGATTTTTACGCGATCTGATAGTACATATGATTATTATTCATAATAGTAATACGTAAAGAATATGTACAATATTATCTGGCTTGTTGTTATGATTGTTAATATGACTATTGTTATAATTATTGCAGCAAACCTGTATCAAGACACAACGTTAATCGCTTCTCAAGTGAGCCCAGAAGTTGCATGTACAAGCCATGACAAGCCAACAATGCGTTCCACCGTAAGTGTTTCATATGTATACGTACTTTCAACAGATATGCACAAGTCAGAAATGAAACGGGCACTCTATGGCACGCAGAATGATACTTGTTGACATTTCATTGCCAAGGGACGTTATACGTGTACGGGAAAATAGGACAAACAGAGATAACTTAGATTTTTACGCGATCTGATAGTACATATGATTATTATTCATAATAGTAATACGTATAGAATATGTACAATATTATCTGGCTTGTTGTTATGATTGTTAATATGACTATTGTTATAATTATTGCAGCAAACCTGTATCAAGACACAACATTAATCGCTTCTCAAGTGAGCCCAGAAGTTGCATGTACAAGCCATGACAAGCCAACATTGCGTTCCACCTTAAGTTTATCATATGTATACGTACTTTCAACAGATATGCACAAGTCAGAAATGAAACGGGCACTCTATGGCACGCAGAATGATACTTGTTGACATTTCATTGCCAAGGGACGTAATACGTGTACGGGAAAATAGGACAAAGAGAGATAACTTAGATTTTTACGCGATCTGATAGTACATATTTATTATTATTCATAATAGTAATACGTAAAGAATATGTACAATATTATCTGGCTAGTTGTTATGATTGTTAATATGACTATTGTTATAATTATTGCAGCAAACCTGTATCAAGACACAACGTTAATCGCTTCTCAAGTGAGCCCAGAAGTTGCATGTACAAGCCATGACAAGCCAACAATGCGTTCCACCGTAAGTTTTTCATATGTGTACGTACTTTCAACAGATATGCACAAGTCAGAAATGAAACGGGCACTCTATGGCACGCAGAATGATACTTGTTGACATTTCATTGCCAAGGGACGTAATACGTGTACGGGAAAATAGGACAAACAGAGATAACTTAGATTTTTACGCGATCTGATAGTACATATGATTATTATTCATAATAGTAATACGTATAGAATATGTACAATATTATCTGGCTTGTTGTTATGATTGTTAATATGACTATTGTTATAATTATTGCAGCAAACCTGTATCAAGACACAACGTTAATCGCTTCTCAAGTGAGCCCAGAAGTTGCATGTACAAGCCATGACAAGCCAACAATGCGTTCCACCGTAAGTTTTTCATATGTATACGCACTTTCAACAGATATGCACACATCAGAAATGAAACGTGCACTCTATGGCACGCAGAATGATACTTGTTGACATTTCATTGCCAAGGGACGTAATACGTGTACGGGAAAATAGGACAAACAGAGATAACTTAGATTTTTACGCGATCTGATAGTACATATGATTATTATTCATAATAGTAATACGTATAGAATATGTACAATATTATCTGGCTTGTTGTTATGATTGTTAATATGACTATTGTTATAATTATTGCAGCAAACCTGTATCAAGACACAACGTTAATCGCTTCTCAAGTGAGCCCAGAAGTTGCATGTACAAGCCATGACAAGCCAACAATGCGTTCCACCGTAAGTTTTTCATATGTATACGTACTTTCAACAGATATGCACAAGTCAGAAATGAAACGGGCACTCTATGGCACGCAGAATGATACTTGTTGACATTTCATTGCCAAGGGACGTAATACGTGTACGGGAAAATAGGACAAACAGAGATAACTTAGATTTTTACGCGATCTGATAGTACATATGATTATTATTCATAATAGTAATACGTAAAGAATATGTACAATATTATCTGGCTTGTTGTTATGATTGTTAATATGACTATTGTTATAATTATTGCAGCAAACCTGTATCAAGACACAACGTTAATCGCTTTTCAAGTGAGCCCAGAAGTTGCATGTACAAGCCATGACAAGCCAACAATGCGTTCCACCGTAAGTTTTTCATATGTATACGTACTTTCAACAGATATGCACAAGTCAGAAATGAAACGGGCACTCTATGGCACGCAGAATGACACTTGTTGACATTTCATTGCCAAGGGACGTAATACGTGTACGGGAAAATAGGACAAACAGAGATAACTTAGATTTTTACGCGATCTGATAGTACATATGATTATTATTCATAATAGTAATACGTAAAGAATATGTACAATATTATCTGGCTAGTTGTTATGATTGTTAATATGACTATTGTTATAATTATTGCAGCAAACCTGTATCAAGACACAACGTTAATCGCTTCTCAAGTGAGCCCAGAAGTTGCATGTACAAGCCATGACAAGCCAACAATGCGTTCCACCGTAAGTTTTTCATATGTATACGTACTTTCAACAGATATGCACAAGTCAGAAATGAAACGGGCACTCTATGGCACGCAGAATGATACTTGTTGACATTTCATTGCCAAGGGACGTAATACGTGTACGGGAAAATAGGACAAACAGAGATAACTTAGATTTTTACGCGATCTGATAGTACATATGATTATTATTCATAATAGTAATACGTATAGAATATGTACAATATTATCTGGCTTGTTGTTATGATTGTTAATATGACTATTGTTATAATTATTGCAGCAAACCTGTATCAAGACACAACGTTAATCGCTTCTCAAGTGAGCCCAGAAGTTGCATGTACAAGCCATGACAAGCCAACAATGCGTTCCACCGTAAGTTTTTCATATGTATACGTACTTTCAACAGATATGCACAAGTCAGAAATGAAACGGGCACTCTATGGCACGCAGAATGATACTTGTTGACATTTCATTGCCAATGGACGTAATACGTGTACGGGAAAATAGGACAAACAGAGACAACTTAGATTTTTACGCGATCTGATAGTACATATGATTATTATTTATAATAGTAATACGTAAATAATATGTACAATATTATCTGGCTTGTTGTTATGATTGTTAATATGACTATTGTTATAATTATTGCAGCAAACCTGTATCAAGACACAACGTTAATCGCTTCTCAAGTGAGCCCAGAAGTTGCATGTACAAGCCATGACAAGCCAACAATGCGTTCCACCGTAAGTTTTTCATATGTATACGTACTTTCAACAGATATGCACAAGTCAGAAATGAAACGGGCACTCTATGGCACGCAGAATGATACTTGTTGACATTTCATTGCCAAGGGACGTAATACGTGTACGGGAAAATAGGACAAACAGAGATAACTTAGATTTTTACGCGATCTGATAGTACATATGATTATTATTCATAATAGTAATACGTAAAGAATATGTACAATATTATCTGGCTAGTTGTTATGATTGTTAATATGACTATTGTTATAATTATTGCAGCAAACCTGTATCAAGACACAACGTTAATCGCTTCTCAAGTGAGCCCAGAAGTTGCATGTACAAGCCATGACAAGCCAACAATGCGTTCCACCGTAAGTTTTTCATATGTGTACGTACTTTCAACAGATATGCACAAGTCAGAAATGAAACGGGCACTCTATGGCACGCAGAATGATACTTGTTGACATTTCATTGCCAAGGGACGTAATACGTGTACGGGAAAATAGGACAAACAGAGATAACTTAGATTTTTACGCGATCTGATAGTACATATGATTATTATTCATAATAGTAATACGTAAAGAATATGTACAATATTATCTGGCTTGTTGTTATGATTGTTAATATGACTATTGTTATAATTATTGCAGCAAACCTGTATCAAGACACAACGTTAATCGCTTCTCAAGTGAGCCCAGAAGTTGCATGTACAAGCCATGACAAGCCAACATTGCGTTCCACCGTAAGTTTATCATATGTATACGTACTTTCAACAGATATGCACAAGTCAGAAATGAAACGGGCACTCTATGGCACGCAGAATGATACTTGTTGACATTTCATTGCCAAGGGACGTAATACGTGTACGGGAAAATAGGACAAACAGAGATAACTTAGATTTTTACGCGATCTGATAGTACATATGATTATTATTCATAATAGTAATACGTATAGAATATGTACAATATTATCTGGCTTGTTGTTATGATTGTTAATATGACTATTGTTATAATTATTGCAGCAAACCTGTATCAAGACACAACGTTAATCGCTTCTCAAGTGAGCCCAGAAGTTGCATGTACAAGCCATGACAAGCCAACAATGCGTTCCACCGTAAGTTTTTCATATGTATACGCACTTTCAACAGATATGCACACATCAGAAATGAAACGTGCACTCTATGGCACGCAGAATGATACTTGTTGACATTTCATTGCCAAGGGACGTAATACGTGTACGGGAAAATAGGACAAACAGAGATAACTTAGATTTTTACGCGATCTGATAGTACATATGATTATTATTCATAATAGTAATACGTAAAGAATATGTACAATATTATCTGGCTTGTTGTTATGATTGTTAATATGACTATTGTTATAATTATTGCAGCAAACCTGTATCAAGACACAACGTTAATCGCTTCTCAAGTGAGCCCAGAAGTTGCATGTACAAGCCATGACAAGCCAACAATGCGTTCCACAGTAAGTTTTTCATATGTATACGTACTTTCAACAGATATGCACAAGTCAGAAATGAAACGGGCACTCTATGGCACGCAGAATGATACTTGTTGACATTTCATTGCCAAGGGACGTAATACGTGTACGGGAAAATAGGACAAACAGAGATAACTTAGATTTTTACGCGATCTGATAGTACATATGATTATTATTCATAATAGTAATACGTATAGAATATGTACAATATTATCTGGCTTGTTGTTATGATTGTTAATATGACTATTGTTATAATTATTGCAGCAAACCTGTATCAAGACACAACGTTAATCGCTTCTCAAGTGAGCCCAGAAGTTGCATGTACAAGCCATGACAAGCCAACAATGCGTTCCACCGTAAGGTTTTTCATATGTATACGTACTTTCAACAGATATGCACAAGTCAGAAATGAAACGGGCACTCTATGGCACGCAGTATGATACTTGTTGACATTTCATTGCCAAGGGACGTAATACGTGTACGGGAAAATAGGACAAACAGAGATAACTTAGATTTTTACGCGATCTGATAGTACATATGATTATTATTCATAATAGTAATACGTAAAGAATATGTACAATATTATCTGGCTTGTTGTTATGATTGTTAATATGACTATTGTTATAATTATTGCAGCAAACCTGTATCAAGACACAACGTTAATCGCTTTTCAAGTGAGCCCAGAAGTTGCATGTACAAGCCATGACAAGCCAACAATGCGTTCCAACGTAAGTTTTTCATATGTATACGTACTTTCAACAGATATGCACAAGTCAGAAATGAAACGGGCACTCTATGGCACGCAGAATGACACTTGTTGACATTTCATTGCCAAGGGACGTAATACGTGTACGGGAAAATAGGACAAACAGAGATAACTTAGATTTTTACGCGATCTGATAGTACATATGATTATTATTCATAATAGTAATACGTAAAGAATATGTACAATATTATCTGGCTAGTTGTTATGATTGTTAATATGACTATTGTTATAATTATTGCAGCAAACCTGTATCAAGACACAACGTTAATCGCTTCTCAAGTGAGCCCAGAAGTTGCATGTACAAGCCATGACAAGCCAACAATGCGTTCCACCGTAAGTTTTTCATATGTATACGTACTTTCAACAGATATGCACAAGTCAGAAATGAAACGGGCACTCTATGGCACGCAGAATGATACTTGTTGACATTTCATTGCCAAGGGACGTAATACGTGTACGGGAAAATAGGACAAACAGAGATAACTTAGATTTTTACGCGATCTGATAGTACATATGATTATTATTCATAATAGTAATACGTATAGAATATGTACAATATTATCTGGCTTGTTGTTATGATTGTTAATATGACTATTGTTATAATTATTGCAGCAAACCTGTATCAAGACACAACGTTAATCGCTTCTCAAGTGAGCCCAGAAGTTGCATGTACAAGCCATGCCAAGCCAACAATGCGTTCCACCGTAAGTTTTTCATATGTATACGTACTTTCAACAGATATGCACAAGTCAGAAATGAAACGGGCACTCTATGGCACGCAGAATGATACTTGTTGACATTTCATTGCCAAGGGACGTAATACGTGTACGGGAAAATAGGACAAACAGAGACAACTTAGATTTTTACGCGATCTGATAGTACATATGATTATTATTTATAATAGTAATACGTAAATAATATGTACAATATTATCTGGCTTGTTGTTATGATTGTTAATATGACTATTGTTATAATTATTGCAGCAAACCTGTATCAAGACACAACGTTAATCGCTTCTCAAGTGAGCCCAGAAGTTGCATGTACAAGCCATGACAAGCCAACAATGCGTTCCACCGTAAGTTTTTCATATGTATACGTACTTTCAACAGATATGCACAAGTCAGAAATGAAACGGGCACTCTATGGCACGCAGAATGATACTTGTTGACATTTCATTGCCAAGGGACGTAATACGTGTACGGGAAAATAGGACAAACAGAGATAACTTAGATTTTTACGCGATCTGATAGTACATATGATTATTATTCATAATAGTAATACGTATAGAATATGTACAATATTATCTGGCTTGTTGTTATGATTGTTAATATGACTATTGTTATAATTATTGCAGCAAACCTGTATCAAGACACAACGTTAATCGCTTCTCAAGTGAGCCCAGAAGTTGCATGTACAAGCCATGACAAGCCAACATTGCGTTCCACCTTAAGTTTATCATATGTATACGTACTTTCAACAGATATGCACAAGTCAGAAATGAAACGGGCACTCTATGGCACGCAGAATGATACTTGTTGACATTTCATTGCCAAGGGACGTAATACGTGTACGGGAAAATAGGACAAACAGAGACAACTTAGATTTTTACGCGATCTGATAGTACATATGATTATTATTTATAATAGTAATACGTAAATAATATGTACAATATTATCTGGCTTGTTGTTATGATTGTTAATATGACTATTGTTATAATTATTGCAGCAAACCTGTATCAAGACACAACGTTAATCGCTTCTCAAGTGAGCCCAGAAGTTGCATGTACAAGCCATGACAAGCCAACAATGCGTTCCACCGTAAGTTTTTCATATGTATACGTACTTTCAACAGATATGCACAAGTCAGAAATGAAACGGGCACTCTATGGCACGCAGAATGATACTTGTTGACATTTCATTGCCAAGGGACGTAATACGTGTACGGGAAAATAGGACAAACAGAGATAACTTAGATTTTTACGCGATCTGATAGCACATATGATTATTATTCATAATAGTAATACGTAAAGAATATGTACAATATTATCTGGCTTGTTGTTATGATTGTTAATATGACTATTGTTATAATTATTGCAGCAAACCTGTATCAAGACACAACGTTAATCGCTTTTCAAGAGAGCCCAGAAGTTGCATGTACATGCCATGACAAGCCAACAATGCGTTCCAACGTAAGTTTTTCATATGTATACGTACTTTCAACAGATATGCACAAGTCAGAAATGAAACGGGCACTCTATGGCACGCAGAATGACACTTGTTGACATTTCATTGCCAAGGGACGTAATACGTGTACGGGAAAATAGGACAAACAGAGATAACTTAGATTTTTACGCGATCTGATAGTACATATGATTATTATTCATAATAGTAATACGTATAGAATATGTACAATATTATCTGGCTTGTTGTTATGATTGTTAATATGACTATTGTTATAATTATTGCAGCAAACCTGTATCAAGACACAACGTTAATCGCTTCTCAAGTGAGCCCATAAGTTGCATGTACAAGCCATGACAAGCCAACAATGCGTTCCACCGTAAGTTTTTCATATGTATACGTACTTTCAACAGATATGCACAAGTCAGAAATGAAACGGGCACTCTATGGCACGCAGAATGATACTTGCTGACATTTCATTGCCAAGGGACGTAATACGTGTACGGGAAAATAGGACAAACAGAGATAACTTAGATTTTTACGCGATCTGATAGTACATATGATTATTATTCATAATAGTAATACGTAAAGAATATGTACAATATTATCTGGCTTGTTGTTATGATTGTTAATATGACTATTGTTATAATTATTGCAGCAAACCTGTATCAAGACACAACGTTAATCGCTTTTCAAGTGAGCCCAGAAGTTGCATGTACAAGCCATGACAAGCCAACAATGCGTTCCACCGTAAGTTTTTCATATGTATACGCACTTTCAACAGATATGCACACATCAGAAATGAAACGTGCACTCTATGGCACGCAGAATGATACTTGTTGACATTTCATTGC
>JAWPHD010024803.1:0-18177 GCA_037043455.1 Cyrtodaria siliqua | reverse complement strand
TCTCGCAAAGTAATAGGCCCATAACTGAAGGCTACACTTGTTGAAATATCGCAACATTTTGAAATATGGATCATGTTTGAAAGTGTATTGTACAGCCAAACGGAAGTATATCGTAATAAAACTCACGGTAATCGAAAGGCCAATATAATATGAATGATACAAACCTGATATCATCACAACATTCAAAGTAAAACCGGAATTATAAGCTTTCTAAAACACAACGTATGCGTGGACTTTCCGAAGTGCGTGTGGATCTCACGTGACACCGGTGTAAACCCCCAGTGGGCCTACTTTGCCACTGACCGTTACAAGGCGGTAGCCCTATTGTCAACCCTTTTTGTGTTTGTGATGTCGTTTGCATTTATTATTGCTTTTGCCTTCTTGTTTGTCTGTTTGCGTGTCTGTTTCTGTGTTTTGTGGTTTACTGTCCTCCTTGAATGCTACTTTCCCTGTCCGATCTTTTTATATTTCTTGAGATGTCGGCTGTGTACATTAATTACCATGTTTAAAAACGTTGGTCTTTTTGTACAAGCATTCAAATACATTATGATATTGTGTTTAATGCGAGGGCCGAATAGGCTTCACCTGTCATAAATCCAGAAATATCGTGTCAAGACGGGTGCAATATGAATCTAGGACAAATGCCCCCCCCCCCCCCCCCCCCCCCCCCGGACATCTGCCCCCCTGCTCATTTTTGTATAGGTGGACGAATGCCCCCTCACGTTTTTGCAAGGGTGGACAAATGCCCCCCTGAACTTTTTACAAGGTGGACATTAGCCCCCCTGATATTTTTGCAAGGGTGGACAAATGCTCCCCCCCCCCCCCCCCCCCGGACAAATGATTATATTAGATCAAATGTACTAATTATTACATGATGTTTTTATATGAAAATATATTATGTGCTATAACATTTAAGAACATCAACAGAGAATGTAAATATTTATTTGATAATGAGTTTTATATTTGGTTGATTGATGTATGACTCAATCAATTATCTCTAATTATCGAATTAAAGGTCACACTTTTAAAACTTGATTGCAAACATATACTTCCTATAATTGTGTGCATGTAATTAATCTGTTTTTGTTGATCACACTTTGTTTTTTTTATAGCTCTGAATACTTACAAACTGGGAATTACCTGTGAATTATGTGATTATTCTTTTGTATGGATTTAATTAGTTTTAAGGTAACTGTAAATACATATTACATGTTATATTGTGCTGCATATATATATTGTTTTGCTGTTTTCCTTATCTGGACATGTTTAATAAAATGCTGAAAATACTGCTTGTTTTACTACAAAAATGAGTAGGGGGGCATTTGTCCGGGGGGGGGGGGGGGGCATTTGTCCACCCTTGCAAAAATATCAGGGGGGCTAATGTCCACCTTGTAAAAAGTTCAGGGGGGCATTTGTCCACCCTTGCAAAAACGTGAGGGGGCATTCGTCCACATATACAAAAATGAGCAGGGGGGCAGATGTCCGGGGGGGCATTTGTCCGTATACCGTGCAATATATCACCTCAATATATCTCGTGTCAAATCATAGGATTGTAGTTTTGGATGAGGGAGGGGGCAAATAGGAAGCACCTTTGGAGATGGCGTATGTCCATAGGTGTAAGCGGATGTTTTTAGAACACCTGTCATAAATGATGAAATCTCGTGTCAAGATGTGTGCAATACCTCGTGTATAACTGGAATGAAACTTTGAGGTGAGGAAGGGCCTAGCTCGGAATCACCCTAACGATGGTGTGAAAGATGGAAATGTTTCACAACACCTGTCATAAATCAAGTGAAAACGGTTGTTATGCTAAGTTCATCACATTCCCGTTCAGACCACCGAACCAGCAGGACGTGTCCGTCTACAACAACATTTCAAGCGATGTCGACGCGTCCTGCATGGGGATCAGGAACGTGAATACCATCATCGTCCACCATCAACGTCGGGCCTGGTGGGCTTTCGACACATAGCTAGTCCCATCGAGCTGAACGTTGAAAGTGTAGTACTTAGGTTGTCATCAGTACAGATACACGTTCCGATTGGTGTACATCCCACACTAGGGGGTACCGTGGCCCTTCTGAGGGCTGTTTTTTGCATTCTACAGAGTCATATAACCACCACGGATACAGACATAAACGTCACGGGCGCTGGCGATGGAAGGGGGATGTGGAGCCTGCACAGATTGGACGTGAGCTTCGGGGCTACTGTATAGGGTAGATACTAGAGAGTGGCTCCTAAAACATACAGACGGTCACTCTGTTGAGATTCCACGTGAACCCAGATCGACCTGCATGGGAGACTTCTACAGACGCGTGGGGCATTCTGATTGGCGGAGAGCTACAAACATATTTCGAGCCGGAAATGGGATCGACCTACTTACAATATATGCTGCCATCCCATTGGTCGAAATCTTCGAATCATCTTTAATCTTCTTGGACAACTTAATCTTCTTCAGGCTAGATAGACGTCTTTTGTCTACCGGTCTGCTGGTGTGAATTAATTTTTTACTTATATTTTTAACTAGAGAACATTACTTTGATATTTTAAATATCTACGAGTAGGGTTTAGTGTTTTGGGTTTAGGTTTACAGCAGTCTTATAACCTATACGTTTGCTCTCTGATTATTATCAGGGAGCAAACAGCTTGGACTGCTTGAAGGGGTTCTTTACTGCATGACAGGGATGGTAAATCCATCCCGTCACACAGTATAACCCACTACTTCTTTAACTTACTATACCATATACCCTAGACATTGGATTCTATTTGGGGATATTAGTTTTTATTTGACTTTTTATCTGACTTTCGATAGAAGTTTAAATTTGTTTACGCCAGTATTGGCTATAACTTCTATATCTTAGTGAACACTATTCTAGATACAACGTACCTATGTAATAGATAGAGTATGGTTTCATTGAGTTGGTTCATTTAAACATCGAGATGGGCGTAGCCCATCGAGGTGTTAAAATTTACCAACGAGATGAAACCATACTCTATTTGTTGTGTAGCATGTCCATTTCAGCCCTTTTTCAGTTATTCTAACTGTTATTCTAACTGTTATTCTCACAGTTATTCTGACAGGTCTTATTTTCTATTAAACGATTTACACCGGTGTCTGAACAAAGAGAATTGCCTGTGACCATGCTACAAGTAATAGATAGAGTAGGGTTTCATTGAGTTGGTTCATTTAAACATCGAGGTGTTTAAATTAACCAACGAGATGAAACCATACTCTATTTGTTTTGTAGCATGTCCATTTCAGCTCTATTTCAGTTATTTCAGTTATTCTAACTGTTATTCTCACTATATTTTGTTGTAGCATGGTCACAGACAATTCTCTTTGTTCAGACACAGGTGTAAATCGTTTAATTGAAAATAAGACCTGTCAGAATAATTGTGAGAATAACAGTGAGAATAACAGTTAGAATAACTGAAATAGAGCTGAAATGGACATGCTACGCCCATCTCGATGTTTAAATGAACCAACTCAATGAAACCATACTCTATCTACACTCAGGTGATATGAAAATGCAACACGGGAATTTCCGCTATATATTGTATATACAGCACACTTAATTGCACATAATATTCCAAAGAAATCCCAAGATGTTTTTTAAAAAGAAAGTTGCAGTTAACTAGAGAAAGGACACAACTGTGATGTTGTAGACGTTTTAATCACACTACACTTTGTAACAAGAACTTCATAAATGTTGAAGTAGCTCTTTGAAAAATTGAGCTAGTTCAGTACTGTATTTAACGTAAATAGTTTGCAAAATGTTGCATCCTAAGTTTGCTCACATGATTGAGCCAAACGCGTACTCTGTGAATAATGAAACATTGAAGGAATACTATTTGCTGTATTATTTGTTATTTTAGTATTTTTTCCAAAAGGAAAGGTCTTACGTAGCCATGTAACATTCGATTAAAAACAGCATATTGTACATACAATATATAGCGGAAATTCCCGTGTTGCGTTTTCATATCACTTGAGTGTATTACTTATCATTTTGACACATAAAAGTCTATTTTTAGAATCTATTCTTATCTAGAGGCAAGTGCACAGTTTCGGCAGTATCTCTACTACACAATTAGTTTCGTTTTCGATAAGATTTGTCTAATTAAAGATTCTTACATCTAATATAAGAAGAGTTACGCATTAATTTAGCTATCTAATGCACATATAATACGTTGAGTAGAACATTTACATTGAACATTCTTATAATTTTACTTAGAACATTGTTAGTGATAGAGGATTTTCGAAACTATTCACTACTTTATATAGTACGTACAATATACGTTTCATTTTGTTCCGGTTTGGGTTTTATGTTTCATGCTACAAATTTAGATACATAGTATTACTAGAGTTACTTCTGATAGAGTTTAGAGTTTGTAGTGTTAATAATTTCGAGACTGAACTTCGCTTCGAATTTCGTTTTCAAAATAAATAAATATATATATATATTCAAAATGTTGGTAAAACGTTTCTTCATAGACTTCCGGTTTCTTGATAAGTTAGTTAAATATAGGGCATCGGGTGATCAGGGTACGTTGACATTTAGTTTTGTCTGTTAATTTATACGGTGTATAGGATACGCTATCCCTATACTTACACTAGGATATTAGAGTGCATAGGACTATACTAGATACAACAGTGTCATACTCATATATTTTCCACTTCAAAAGTGCAAATATTTTGTACATTGTACACATATAGTGTTAATTTCTAGTTAGTAGTCTGACGATTAACTGTGACACGTTGACATCTTATTTCTTAATTATATACCTTTTTAAATATAGTGTTAATATAGTGTTAGAAATAGAATATTCCAAGTTAAAATGTCTACTTTTAAGAATTGTTCTGCAGAGCTTGGGAGCGCGGCCTCCGCCCACGACAACCACCACCTTACCCATAACAATTGGCAGCATAGGTTTTATTTCAGGGCCAAAGGGGACATTAAGCTTACTAAAACTATCCCAATAGTGAGATTATCTTCTATAATCTCCTCTAAATTCCCTAATAAAATCAACAGGGTCATCCCACTAAAATCTGGGGATCTTCTTATAGAAGCCAAGTCATCGGAAGCCAGGAGCTTAATTTTTAAATCAAGCCCCATCTACTTCGATGACTTGTGTAATATAGCGACGTGAAAATATCTAACTCAAGAATTGTCTTTAATATGTATTTTATTAAACTACTATCTAATTATATTTCACAATAAAACTATACACAGTTCAAAACCAGAGTAAATATTCGTAAGCAGTTCTAATGTTCAAAAGTGCGAGCTTATCAATCAAAATGAATCTGAATTAATATCTATCAATCTGTAAGAATCTCCCGAATGAAGGCAATCTCGTATCTTATGTCCCACCTCTTTGACTGTCACGTGTGCCCTCGACCATGAACTCTAACCTCCGAAACTGGTTCTAGGACGCCAAATTTGGGGTTGATCGTAAAAATCTTCTCTTTTTGGAGTAAACAAATTATTTAACTTACTTTCCAGACTGCTGATACGGGGTATTTATATAATTCTCCCAGAGTTGCCCCGGTCATCCCATTGTTTCATCAGACAAACCCCTACTTAGACTAAAGGTTATGGTCATACTGTTACTGAATATATACTTAATTGGATTAATTAACTTTCATGTGCATCAGTCATGAACTTTCAGAGGAAATGGTCAAACCCAGGTCTCTACACAAACAACGTAATTAAGCTACTTCTGAGACAAATGACATGCCTATACCATCACGAAGTGACTCATTGTTAGTGCAGTGTCCGATATTTCATAAGTGTTTCTTGATGGACAGAGGCCGTGAATGAATATGTTGGTCACCTAGTTTTTCATAGTACATGTAATGACCAGCCATGGGTGCAATATACTATCTTACTTTAAAACCTCCCCAGCTCACTATAACACATTTGGAGATCCGTATGATCACGCCTGCTACCATTACCAGAGAGGGAGTAATACATAATGTTCCGGTGGACACAGATCTATCGGAACTGAAACAGGAATTGTGGGACGAACATGATAACGTCCCCAATATACTCTCTCTCTCGGTCCTCCTTAATAAGTCTGGCAGGCAGACAGGAGCTGTCAAGGTTGTTGTTGGCGGGGACTCGCTCCCGAGACTCCTCAAAATACATAGGACATTTACTGCCTTTGAGGTTGAGGAGTTCGTGTCCCCTCCGATCCGTTGTTTTAAATGTCAGGGATTTGGGCACAAATACGACAAATGTGCAGACACTGTAGCCTGCGCCAAATGTGCCCAGTCCCACCATACTAGGGATTGTACCTCCCGTGTTAACATGTGTGTTAACTGTGGTGGGGAACACTCGACACGATTCAGGGGCTGCACCATATATATCTCAGCTATTGAGATCACAAAGATAGCCAAGAGGAAAAGAACCTCTTGGACTATAGCCATTGCACTATATGGCAAATCAAAGGCCAATAAAAGGCAAGGGCGGACTATTATCCAGCACCCAATTAAGCCGCAGCCTCTGGCCGTGCTGAGTGGTCCCGAAACCATAAAACACAGGATCGCCCAATAGAAGCAAAACAGGATGATCCTGAGATCATATCTACATGGTCTCAAAACTTACAGACCCCGAGTTGGGACAGGGACACCCCCGCCCCTCCCTCCCCACATGAAGATATTCCTGCTTATTTTTTATCCCCACCCACGGTAAAATATTAACAAGTGAGGGGGCCGTACTTAAAACACCCCCAACACCACCAGTCTCGAACGGAAACTTGTCGCCGGTTAAATCCCGACTTCAATCAAACCGAGACTGCAATATTTCATATGTGTCGTGCTCGGCCGTTTCCAAAGGTCCATTATCATACTCTTTTACATAATATGCTGATATAGTTTTTAAAACTATTGATATTTAAGAGTCACATTACCACTAACCCTCTTCAAAATAACCAGGCCCCTGTGTTAAACGGGAATACGTCTTCTGTGGATCAACGCCCCCCCCCCCCCCCCATAAAATAGACATTATTCAGCCTTCATGCCAAGAGAATAGATTCTATTGGAAACAAGGGGGATAGATCTACAGACTAAATAAGCAAGTGCTCCCACCCTCTATTTCAATCCAATAGACCCCAGTGATACCCTTTAGTCAAATCGAAATCCCACCAAGACCTCAAAAACAAAAGTTGATTACTCCATCTAACACCCCGGAACGAACAATTAAACAATCTACACCAAACTCTTTTGATTGTACATTGGGCACTTCAAAAACTATTAGCGACTGTAGCATGTTCAATGTAACTCAAAACACATCCATTTTGACTGAAGATATTTCCTTCATCTTCTCATCAACAACGGAAAAAAGCTTAGAACAGATTTCAATTTTAGACCTGGTGGGGATCGATGAAACTCCGACTATTAGAATCCCGATTAAAAACAGACCTATAATTTACGACAACTCGTCCAAGTACTAAACAATACTATTCCTATAATTACCAACATGGAAATACTTACAAAATTAACGATTAGATTAATAAACGAAAAATCTAGACCTACTGGCCCGTTGTTAATCAATCACATACATAGGGAGATCCTTAAGGGCATAGTGGGTCCTAGGTGTATTGACCAACCTCCCTCCCTCACCCATAATACATTGGACACCCAACCCCTTCTTGGCCCCATACTTCCCCCAGAAAATCTGCTATTGATTAAGCATAAGCCACAACATTTTACTAGCAAACATAATAGCAAGATAAACCTAAAGAAAACACCGAGGAAAACTCAAGGAACCCTTAAAGGAACTAAAACTCCACGTAAACCAACTCGTTCCTCGGTGGCAACTAAACGACAAAATTCAAATCTTAAAAAGTGTATAAATAATTTCTTTTCGAAGTGAATACATCTGTGAACATTACATCTTTTAATGCCGGAGGCTTAACCCATATAAAACACTCTGAGATTAAAGTATTCCTGGACCTTAATTCCGAAGTTGATATTCTTTGTATTCAGGAAACTAAATTTAATAAAAAGACATTCCAATCTATTCCCGGTTTTAAACATGAATTTAAATTTTATGATAATAATAGAGCAAGTGATACATAAACGTGTGGAGGGTTGGCCGTCTACTTAAAAAAATATATTAATTATGAAAAGATTGAAATTTTAGATCCGAAAGATACAGATGGTTTTACAGCTATTTAAAATCTACTTTCAAGATTTTACTTTTATTCTGTCAAATTTATACGCATGTAATTGTGAAAACCAATCTCTTAAAACAATATATGATGTTATTCTACCTTTAAAGGTAAAGAATATTCTTCTTTCAGGCGATTTTAACGCCCATCATTTTGCATGGGGCTCAGACAAAATTACAAAACAAGCAAAAGCAATAGTCAAATGGTTGGATGAGTTCGATCTAGTCCTCCTGAATGACGGCTCCCCCACACGTCTTGATACACACAATGGTAACCTTACTTACATTGATATCTCAGTTACATCCGAAAAACACACTGGACAGTATTACCGGATAATTGGGGTTCTGACCATTTTCCCATACATATGACAATACAACTAAGTTCTTCTAAAATTAATCAAGAAAGTTACAATCAAAACAAGTTCAATTTCAATAAGGCCGACTGGGATCTTTCTAATATATTATGCAAAGATATTAATCTAGATAATATACAATCTGATGATATCAACAATTTTAACAACAAGTTAACCGATAGTCTTCTTAATAGTATGCATGAAAGTATTCCAACATATAATAAAAACCCCAAAAAGAAAAATGTCCCATGGTGGAATTCAGAATGCAAAGCAACAGTTAAAAATAGAAAATATCTTCTGAATAAACTCAAAAAAGACGCCTCTGAAATAAATCTATTAAATTATAAAAAGGCGGAACAGGAAGCTAAAACAGTTATATCCCAAGCCAAGAAAAATAACTGGGAAACATTCATTACTACTTGTTCCTTAAAACAAAACAATTCAAAAACATTTTGGGATAAAATTAATAAAATACGTGGCAACTCTTTTTCCAGCATTCCCCTTCTTAAAACAAAATTCAATAATGCCACAACTAACAAAGATAAAGCTAATTTACTAGCTAAACACTTTGCCAAAGTTTCAAGCAAAGAAAATCTTTCAGAGGCAACGATCAACTATCAGACGGTCTTTGAAACCGATGTTAAAAATAAAATAAATAATAATAATATTAAAGATGACGATTCCACATTAAATATACCATTTACTGTAATGGAACTAAAAGATGCAATTGCTAGCAGGAAAAATTCAGCCGTGGGACCCGATAAACTGCCATACCAACTATTTAAACATATGCCGGATTCTACTTTAAATATTTGGCTTACTCTATATAATAAAATATGGTCTTCTAATAACTATCCTGAATCCTGGAGACTGGCCTGTGTCATTCCAATACATAAACCTAATAAAAAACTCAACGACCCACAATCTTTTCGACCCATCAGTTTAACATCCCATCCAAGTAAACTAATGGAATTTATGGTTAAAAACCGACTTCTTTACTAACGGCAGTTTAGACAATTATACTATGTGGACTTGCTATGAAGTTTGTGAAGCACTCATCTTCTTATTAGATAACATTTTCGTCAGGTATGGAACCACCGTTTATAGACAAATTGTTGGTATCCCTATGGGTACGAACTGTGCACCACTTGTCGCAGATTTGTATTTATTTTGCTATGAAAGAGATTTCATGTTGAGTCTTTCACCAGATATCCAGGCAGATGTTATTGAAGCTTTTAATGACACCTCTCGGTATCTGGATGACATACTGAACATTGACAACCCTTTCTTTCCAACTATGGTTGATAATATTTATCCTAAAGAACTTCAGCTTAATAAAGAAAATATATCTGATAATAACGCTTCTTTCCTTGATTTAGATCTCTCGATTGAAAATGGTAAAATAATTAGCAAAATCTATGACAAGAGAGATGATTTTAATTTTGACATTGTTAATTATCCCCACTTGGATGGGGATGTTCCTCGAGCAACTTCTTATGAGGTGTATCTGTCTCAACTTATTCGTTTTTTCTAGAGCTTGTACTCGAGTTGAGGACTTTAATATTCGTAATCTTTGTATAACTAAAAAGTTACTCAATCAGGGTTACCGTTACCATAAACTTCGTAAAACCTTTGCAAAATTTTATTATCGTAACCCTGATATTCTTTCCAAATATAAAAGTAATTTAAGGACTCTTCTGCGACAAGGCCTATCACAACCTGACTTCTACGGTGATGTGATTTATAAACTTCGTAAGATTCTTGGTCATGATCACTTTCATACTACCTTTGTTAAACTTGTTAAAAAGTTTATCAAAAGAGGTTATGACCCTATCATTTTGCAACGTACTGCATGCTTGGTGGTGGACCCTTTTACAGTTCGCCACTATGCTTTCCTCTTTAATTGTACGATGACCGGACAGGCTGTGGACCCTATGATGACGCCTACCTAAAGCCCATTGGGACGGTGGCGTTTGATGTTTGTCCATGATCTTTCTTGTCGTGCCCTTAATGGTTTATTCTCTTACTGCTCTGGCTTCTGCCAAGTCATTGAGTACCTTCATTGTGGCTTTCCAGGCTATTGTTTTTTTGTATTATATTTACACGAGCATATTTGTGTTTTACTTATATTGCCTATTGATGCTGCCTTGTTGGTTAGAGATTAGATCATGGCGGGGATTATTTACACTGTCCTGTTTTAATGGGTTGACAGTAGGGTAAGTGTGAGGTTTGGTGCACCCTATAACCGGTTTAACCCCCCAGTGGCCTACTTTGCCACTGACCGTTCCAAGGCGGTAGCCCTATTGTCAACCCTTTTGTGTTTGTTATGTCGTTTACTTTTATTATAACTTTTGCCTTCTTGTTTGTCTGTTTCTATGTTTGTTTCTGTGTTTTGTGGTTGACTGTCCTCCTTGAATGCTGCTTTCACTGTCCGATCTTTTTATATTTCTATGAACACTTTTTCGAATCTAAGGGTTTAATTAATAAATTTCAGTCAGGATTTAGAAAAGGGCGTAGCACTCAAGATCAGCTAGCCCGTTTACAACATGACATCTTATTTGCTAAAAACAATAGCCGATCTGTTCTAGCCATCTTTCTTGATCTACAGGCGGCTTTCGATCTAGCCTGGCATATTGGAATATTATCCAAATTATTTGACCTCGGAATTCGAGGAAACTGTTTTTATTTTGTCAAGGCCTTTCTCCAGGATAGAAAAATTCAAGTAAAGGTTGTGGTACTCCACAAGGATCCATTCTTTTAACATTCTAATTAACGACCTACCTAATGTAGTTCAGGATTCCGGCTTGGTCGTTAGTCAATTTGCAGATGATAGTGGCGCATGTATTTCTGGGAAACGTATAGATAAATTATAAACTAAAGCACAAAAGGCGCTAAACTTAATTTGGGATTGGGCTCAAAAATGGGGATTTAAAATCTACACAAGTAAAACTACAGGGATTATATTTGGAAATACCGCCCACACTTCTACAGATCTTTTTCTGGGTAATACTAAAATTATATTTAGCAACACAGTCACTTTTTTAGGCCTTATCTCGGATTGAAGGTTAAATTGTACAGCCCAAATATATAACCTTTTAAACAAATGTGAAAAGTATTTAAATTTATTAAGAATGCTAAAAGGTACTGATTTCGGATGCGATAACAACACTTTTATATAAAACTTTAATAAGATCCAAACTTGATTACGGATCCCCTGTTTATTCATGTGCCTCAAAATCACTACTTCAACGACTCGATGTTCTACAAAATAAATGTCTTATTTTGAAACATGAGGCTGGCGTTTTGCTTTTACATATTCATAGAGAAGAACAGATGCCACGTTTCTGGGCCAGGGTCCAGACAAAAAAAGAATCAAATCCAGTAAATAATATTTTTGTAAATACCCAATGTCTCAATAGATTTAGTAAAAATCCCAAGCCATTCGGCACAACCATTTATAATTTAATAGAGGAATATAACCTAGACCAATATCAAATTGCAGATTTTTCAATAGGAGAGGTCCCTCCATGGAGTCTAATTCAACCTAATGTAGACATTTCCCTTTCCTCTATAATAAACAAAAAAGATGAAGCATCAGAAATTAAACTGAACTTCTTACAACATACGGATAGTAAATATAATAACTTTTTACAAATTTATACAGATGGTTCCAAAGATCCTGTCTCAGGACGTGTAGCATCAGCCTTTGTTATACCAACAAAAAATATTACTAAAATTACTAGAATCTCTGACGGTCTCTCAATTTTTACCGCGGAGCTAGTCGCTATAAACAGAGCCCTTAAATGGATTATTAAATACAAGCCTCCATTCTCAGTTATTTTCTCAGACTCGCTTTCAAGTCTTATGGCTATTAACGACAGAACGAGTAGAACTCGTCCTGATCTTCTAACACATATTCTATATAAATTAAATGACTGCCGTATTTTAAAACTTTCTGTAAACTTGCAGTGGTGCCCGGCTCATGTTGGTATAGTCGGTAACGAAAAAGCAGACCAAGCCTGTAAATCAGGCTTGGACACCACTTCCGTTGATAAACCAATCCCTTTTGGACATACTGAAATTTATTCACAAATTCGGAAAACAATAAACAAGAAAGTAGATCATTATTTAACTAATCAAATTAAAAAGTTCCATACTTCCTCTAGACTTACCATCTATTACCGGCTAGTTTAGGCAGCCACAAAATTAACGACCTTCATAAGGATTGTCCTAACTGCCTAGTCCATTTTACTACGGAACATTATTTACTAGATTGTGGTCAGTTTGATATACAGAGAGATATTTTAAAATTAAAACTGCCAAACTTATCATTACCCTTTAATTTAACTAACATTTTAGATCCTATCAAAAAAGATAGAGTTCAAGTATTTAGCGCTCTCAGTTCTTTCATCCTGGGCACAAAATTCGAAAATAAGATTTAGACTAAAACTACAAAGTTGGAAGGCCCAGCGGATCAGCTTGTATGTTTTGTCTGCTGGGCTTGAAAACACTTTAAATTCGTTTTTTTAGTATAATTTGACCAAACTGTAAACCCTTTCTATTAGAGTGCAGATAAACGTCATATTTAACATCATATAAACGTCATATGTTTACTTATTAGTCTACGTAAGTAACAAAATAATATATAAACTTCTTATGAATAGCATAGTCTACTTATATAGTAGACTAAATTTGGGTCATACTCAGTACTAACTGCCACCTGGTTAGACGGTCGTTGTACTGGCTCTCCGGGTGGTAGTTAACACAGAGACGTACCTTACTCTCAAGTTATATATTGCTTTTCCTTTTTAAACAGTACCCCATCTTTTAAATATACTCTAAAGTATAACCCCCATAGTTATGTTATGAGACTGATCCGGTGGACGCGTTGGGGCGATTTTTGAGTCTGATGACAACGCAGGCACAACGGTCCAGGACCAATCACATACTTTTATATATATAATATTACTAAGTTACTTATTCTCTCCCCATCCCATCCACTCCCACTCCCATATGTCGTATACATTCACGTAGCACTATTTTGTATGGGGCACCAGCCACGGTGTGTGATTTTAATATTTGGTTGTCTTATATGAACAATTAAGTTAATAGAAATTCCTGGCTGTCCTATTTAGTTTTATATATGCTCATTACTTCACATTGATTTTATATCGACAGCTGGGAAGATGCTATTTTTAGTTTGATCTGACGCACACATCGGGATAACGGGGGACATAATATTAACATGTAAAACCTATGTATACCTCTGCTTCATGCCCTCCCCAGTGTGGCCTCCCCGTGGCTTTGGCGGAGGGACACACTCCATTTAACGCTTTTGCTCACATTTCATATTGCTTTGTTTTATATTGAGAGATTTGGAGTGATGTCCTACTAACAACACTGGATATTTTAACGTTTTCCTTTTTAACATCATATGCTTATAATTATAAAAGTCCATTCCCTTTGAAAGGGAGCATGAAGCAGACACAACATGAATTATGTATATATGTACATATTAAGTTAAATTATTTTTATGAAATGGTGACGCGCTGGCGCTGGAAATTAATATTATTATTAATAATTCTCGATTGAATTTTATAAAATAGACAAACATAGCGCTTATTCCCCCTGTGTTTCCATCACTTAGCCTCTGCCAAGTTAATCTTCCTGTGTCCCTGCCAACCATCTATTGCCATGTCTTGCGTCTGCTTGGAACCTGCCATCCGTGGTAGATTGATAAGCATTAGTGACTTATTTAAATTATTATGGTTATTATATATAAACTACTATTGAAAACCTCGTCAAAAGGCCTAGTTGCCAACGGCGAGGAAAAATAAAACTTTATACTACTGCTACTTCTTCAGGCTATCTGCGGTGAACTTCTACTCTTCAACAACTCTGCTGATGCCTTCTACAGTAAACTACTTGGACGAGATACGTTATGCTTCAACAGGGCTCTTCGGTTTCCGTAATCATCTATTGAAAAAGCTCTCCAAAATGATTAGTTTCAACACGGCGAGGGTAAACAAAAACTTAACATCATCATTATGCTAAGTTGATGAAGGTTGTGTAATTAGCATTGTTAGTCGCATTTCAAATGTAAAATAAGGGATTACCTTCTAGCACACACCTTTTGGATGTTGGAATTGTTATTGTGATAATGTTGTGTGATTTTGTTTTAAAGTGGACACATAACCAGTGTCAGAAGATATCACTGGGTGGATTATCATGTACTATGGCGTGGTGTTCTAGTGTCGCAGCACTATATATTCTACAAGTGGACAGTATGTATATACAAATTACACCGTAGAATCATACACATACGCACGCACACACACACACACACACAAACACACACACGCGCGCGCGTTATTTTATATTTCAAACCATTCCCTCCCTCTCTCTTATTTATTTGATGTCGAGTTTCTTTTCTTCCCACTCCTTTACATGTTCGCGCAGTGTCTTATATATACCATCATAACAATGGGTAAATAATAGCCTGTTTATGTTTAATTCATTTAATTTTTTTTATATTTATGTTTACATTTTATCAACAATTTCTAGGCTTGCACATCCAATAGTATTTGCAATTATAATACATCGACAGTGAAAGCAGATAATTTACATTTCTCACAAAACGTGGAAACTTCACGCGACACCACCCATACAGCAGTAAAATATGATCATATCCATTTTGTAAGCGGCAATCTGATTGGTCATTTCAAATGGAAAAAGTATAGGTGCACCGATACTTTTGTGCGTACGTCTAATTATGGGGGGTCAGATGCACCTGTAAAATTGTAGGTGCACCTATAAAAAGTGTAGGTGCACCTATAAAAAGTGTAGGTGCACCTATATATGTTATGGGTGCACCTACAATTTGAAGGGTGCACCTACATTTTTACAGGTGCACCCATAAAATATATAGGTGCACCTACACTTTTTATAGGTGCACCTACACTTTTTTAGAGAGAGGTGCACCTACATCAGTAGTTTTGACCCCGATCCTACACCATAGACACAATACACCGGTCATGGTGCTGATCGAAACCACAACGTTACGAGTATGTGTCCAACGCCTTTCCGACCACCGTGTTCCATTTACACATTTATAACGTAGAGAAAGGAGAATAAGCATTATATCAACATTTTGAAACTTATCTACATTATACATATAACTACATATGGATTACTGTTTGTATTTTATAAAATGAAATTGAATATAATACTACTACTACAACTACTACTGCTGCTGACGCTGCTGCTGCTGTTGCTACTACTACTATTACTACTACTACTACTACTAATAATAATAATAGTAGTAGTAATAATAATATAAAAATAATATTAATAATAATAAGAAGAATAATGATAATAACAATGTATTTGGAAACAATGGTACAGGTAGTTGACATGATCTGATACTCATGTCTGTATACACACACACCTAACATATTAAAGTAATCAATAAATATGTCTGTTTGAACTTTTGTTTAAGTTTGCTGAATATGTATTCAGTAAAGTAATAGTTACACGCCGAAGTATTCAGTACGCGTTAAAGACCTAAACTTAACGATACTTTGACGATACGATTATTTGTCAGGATTCGAGAGAACTCATCTCAATTCTTTGTTCACTTAGGTTCATACATATGAACAGCATAAGCAACAGTTACAAAATACATTTATATCAATGGCGACAGATCATCAAATATAATTCTAAACACGTATACATCAGGAAACGACTATATACCAACTATCTAACAGTTCGGTTTATCGATTTCTAACCAAAATATGAGTATACTAAATAATATACTAGATGTTAAAGTATTATTATTAATAATAATAAATAATAATAATAATAATAATAATATAATAATAACAATAATAATTGTGTTGTAAACATCGTTTCAGATAATTGTATAGCATGTTTATGCCTTTATACAAAAATATATTTTTTTTAAAGTAAACAGGTTTTTAAACTAATTTCGTATTTCTGCAACCCTACAGAAACGAAATGTAGAGCGCATTTTGTCAGTGTTATACATGTTTTTACCAAAGACGCACCGTTCTACCGAAACGAAATGTAGCACTGTGTTTGGTCATCTTTATTTAAATGTCTTAAGGAAGTTATTATAATCTTACATTCTTTATTATTTTATCCATGAATAAACTAAGTTTTGTTTGTTCCGCATACTTTTCAACTGATAATAATGATGTGAATTTCAGAATATTAGGGCGATTATAATAGAATTTATTGATATATTTCTTCCTCATTTCACTAAATTCAGGACAAATTAGAAGATAATGAAATTCATTTTCTTTTGTTTACGGGTACCCCTCTCCACCTCCCTACTTCAATAGGCAAGCAATGATTTCTAGTTATAAAAGCCATAAATCGTTTGCATAAAACGTCAGGCAATAGTTTTATATAGTTACGTTGTCTAAAATCTGTTTTTAACAGTTTACACATATTAGTGTCTGATGTTCTATCAATTTCGGCCCTCCATTTTTGAATAAAAATATCTTTTAACCTTTGATAAGAAGACTTAATCATCCACTTTGAATTTGCAAACATCTGACTATCCAGATTCCCGAATAACCAGAAGAACATAGAATATCTTTCAAATTGTCCATCTATGCTGATTTTACTTTTCTAGATATATACAAATCGTGTAATAGCGAATACACCATGGATGATAGCTTATAACTCTCATTTCTATTAATATTTTCTATTAGTTTGGACCAATAAGCAATAATTTTGCTTTTTATGTCTATAGATAAAGGACGAATTCCAGTCTCTCCATATACCATATAAGAAGGAGTTGATTTCTTAAGATTAAAAATGAATTTTAAAATTTAAGCTGCACTCTTTCTATTATGTCAATATTACCAACACCCCAAATTTCGCTGCCGTAAAGTAATATTGGTTTCACGGTTTTGTCAAAAATCAATTTGTATTTCAAAAGGAAGCGATAGGAATTTAATGTTTCGTAGTAAAGTAAACAGAGCTTTGTTTGATTGTTCTGCTATGTATGTTTTGGTCTTACTGAATGCCCCACTTTTTGAAAAAGATATTCCTAGATACTTATATTCTTGGACAATATCTATTTTATCATTTCCAATTTTGAAATTTACATTTTGCTACTACTACTACAAAGGGTTTCCTTTGCTAAAAACTATAATTTTAGTCTTGCTTACATTTAATGAAAGTTACCATGTATCACAATATTCTCTAAAACAATCAAGTGCCATTTGCAAATCTAATTCATTGTCACTAACAATAACAGTATCATCAGCATAAAGTAAAATAAATAACTTAAGATAAATATGTACATTGTTAATTATTGTTTCATTAATAATACCAGCAACGTCATTCCTACTTAAATATTTTTCAAAAGCATGAAATAGCTACATGTGTACAGCATAACGTATTTCCCGATTATTTCAATACGTTTACGGAGTGAACATAGAGGCTTTAACAGAAAATAATGAACGATTTCAGGGTCAGTATTGTTTTCATGAAATATGAGACACAAGATGTTGCTTGTTGTTATGACATATGTTTGATCTATTTTCATGTATATACCATGTACGGATTTTTTGTACGATTTGGCAACACATGTGTGCATTGCCGAAGGACACAATCATGCATGC